>VDFB02047397.1:50027566-50152651 GCA_007258455.2 Sequoia sempervirens | reverse complement strand
CCCTCTCCCTCTGTTAGGTCTCTCTCTCCCTCTCAACCCTCTCCCTCCTACCCCCTCTCCCTCTCTCTCTCTCTCAACCCTCTCCCTCCTATGTTGGAAAAATATGTCTCAATCCCATAGGCTAAAACCTCTATTGGAGCCAAGTCGGTGTGACATATTCTATGTCTGGCCGATGAGCAGATTTGTAACCTTATGTTTTGTACAGGTCGCTGTGACCTTACAGAAGTGTCGAATGGTTACATATTGGAGTCTTTGGTGTGACATGTTGTGTTTGGTATGTTCTCTTACTGCATGGAGATATCTGGCCAACAGGCCATACATATCGTTTATCAGGGAGACCCTTGGCCGAAAGGCTTAGTTCAGGAAGAAGCCACAGCGATGAAGAAAGGTCTCGCCGATGGGGGAAATCTTGGAGTCTTCGCGGTGACATAATGAATTTTGTGTGAAGTCTCAGCAGCCAATGGAGAGTCTCGCCGATGATGAGGGGTCTTCGGTATAACTCTTGGAGAACTTGGTAAGAACTCTCAGTGAAGAGTGGTATGTCTCGCCGATAGCATTTTCTTGGTGTCCTCAGAGTACCATGTGATGGCTTGGTAAGAAGTCTTACCGATGTGTGAAGTCTTCCCAACCATTCGGTGCTCGGTGTAACTAAAGGGGTCTCAGTGTGAAGTCTCAGCGATGAATGAAAGTATTTCCAACTGTTGATCACTTCAGAGAAAATCTTTGAACCTCGGTATGATCTCCTAGCAAAAGATGATAGTCTCGTTGATGTAAGTTTTATTGTCTATGTGACTTTTGAACCATGGTATGAAGTTCTGGAAAAAGCAATGAGTCTCACCAACTGGTGGATGCACACGGATTAACATGAAGGCTCAGCGTGAGGTCCTGTCGAGAGTGATAGTCTTGTTGAAGGGAAAATTGAAGTTGATGCAACGGGTGAACTCGATATAACCTCTTGTCGATTGTAAGGACTCTTGGCGATATCGAATGCTAACTGTGTTGGCATCAGGGAGACACAGATATTGTCTCACCGATATGCCAACACAGCTTGACATGGTTATCATAACACAACCATGTTATTAACCAGTAGAGATATGTTCATTTAGGATTAAATAACGCACTCACGTTATCACTAAAACAGTAAAAAATCACAGTATACCCGCGATGTCGGCCCACATTCTGCATATTATCTTGGTTTTGCACATGCTCCGACAAAAAGTAGCTTTTTGGTGATTGAGTGAAGTGTGCATGCATGATTTTGAGATTCCATCACCTTTTGAATGTTCTTTCCATCACCTTTGCATGAAATAGCAGAGTTTTCATGTTGAGAGGCATATAATATCAATTCAAGTTTGAATTATAGTGATAATTGATATACAATTGAAATTTGGAGGGGAACAAGCTTTTGAAGAAGTCAAATTTTTGAGGAGTTTGAGGAAGCAAGAAGCAAAGGCTGCATAATTGGGTAGAACTCCTCTATTTGAAACTTTTCTTTTAGGTATGTGAAATCTTGTACATTTTCTTTCATTCTATTATGGCTTGCTTTCATTTTTGTTGTTTAGCTTATTCCATGTTGATCAAATTGTTTGTTTGTGATGCAATATCAGATTGCCAAGCCACTCAACAACATCATTTCTTTAGGGAACTTCCTTCCCAAATCAATAAAGAGTAAAAGATCAATTTATACAAAATTTGTCAAATTCATCCAAAACTACTTTTCATTCAACCAAAATCCATTTATTTCATTTCAAGTTATAAGGCTATCAATAGCCAATTCACCTTCTCCATATAGAAAACCATTTTTAGAATCAACTTTCAACTTTGTTCTTGTCATAAACAATACAACAATCACTCATCAACTCAACTCACCCCTTCAAGGAAAAAATAATCAAACACCTCTGTTCCTTAGACCTGCAATCAAACATCATCCCAACCATTTAAGATATATTTGCTCAAATCAACACATCCATCATCCTATCTTCACTTAAACACCATTTGTAACAACAACAAGTAGCATTAGTTTAACACTGTCACCAGACCTTTAAGATACCAATTTCATCACATTTTGATTGTAATATTCAAATATATTAGTATAGACACACTCTAACTACTTTGCATTCAAGAAACCATTGCCATATATTGGAAACATATGCCCAAACCATCAAATCTTTCACAATCTACCTTCAAAACATTACCAAGCATAGACACAACTGTGGCATCACAAATGAGACTGCTCCCAAGCACTTAACAACATTCCTTTCGTTGTTTCTACATATTCTCTATTTTTAGTAAACAATGCCAAATATCTCTAGGAGGCCAACATTCCATCTAATTGGGTGATTCCTTTTCTATCATAATGAATTTACACATTCCTAATACAAATTCTCAGGCCAATTTTGATCCTTTTCAACATACTATAAAAGTTTATACAGTTATTTCACAAAACAGAGTAGAACCAACATGCTATCTACTGGTAAAAGCCCTTAAATAGGTCAATTTATCAAAGCAAGTCATCATAGAACTACTCACTAATCAACCAAACCTGCAAACAGTCTTAGGCCATGTGTAGAAACTCACAAATAAACAAGTTTCAAGATGGGAAATGCCCGTCAATACACAAAATCAGTAAACATTTGATTATAGGGTGAAAATACACCAACCATGAGGGTTTCTTTAATGAAACATTTGCAAAACCTCTACTACTCTGCCCAAAAATTGAAACATGCTTCATTATGTCTGCAAATTATTTTGAGATCATTTCTAAGCTCCTCTACATGTTGTTTCCTCAAACCCTACTTGAAAACACCATTTTTTTGAATGAGAAAATTCAGAATTTTGTTCATGCAACAGTATCCCGACTTCTTATTTCTATTTACCCCTGTGACACACATCTTCACATTGAAAAGACACTAAATATGATCCATTCCACCAACCTACTAGCCCTACATCGGTGGAATGGCTAAGACTCACTTTATAGACTTTCTAAACAATTCTAAGGAAACCACAGACCGAGACTTAGGAAACTAAGTTCAAATTAGATTGATTATTTGAATTAAAATTCCTACAACTTTCAAGAATGAAAGAAGTCTCTTTCCCTGACAAGAATCAAATCTTAGAACATGCTTGAATCACTATGCAACCTGAAAACAAGAATAGAAAAGGTTTCCAAAATAACTGAGCAGAGGTTTTTTTATTAATTTTTATGGATTTTTGGGATAGAAGATCTTCCTTTCTCGAGCTTACAATTATTTTTAAAGGTGTCTAAATCAGTTGAAATAATTGCCTCTTCATCTTCATCAACCCATCCTTTCCCTTCCACAAAAAAGACTCTTCACCTTCCTGCTTTTGTGCAATTTTACATTTTTACAATAATTGACAACTTTTGTTATAAAAAGCAACTTTTCAATAATATCACCTAGTGACCTATTTCATGGTGCAAATACATTGAAATTCATCATTTAATGAACTTCACTCATCATATTTACTTGAACATTACAAATTGAACAAATTAGCCTTTTGAAGGAATTTCATGACCTAGGTGCTCCTGCACTAGTTTGTCATGTTACAACCTTACGTTGTCAATGGACATTTTAAATCACACAATTCGATACACTTTCCTATTACATTTTTAAACCACATCTCTTTGAGGCATTTTGTTAAATTTAACAATTGACTTTCTTTATGTATGCTTCCAAAGCTATCATTGAGTTATTTTGTCAAACAATTATACAAACCAACTTTCATTGACTTTCTTTGTGTATGCTTCCAAAGCTTTCATTGAGTTATGCTTCCAAAGCTTTCAATTAGTTAATTTGACAACTTAGCACTTTTTGCACAGTAAAATTATTTGTCATGCCGAAGAAACGAACTGTTAAAAGGAAAAAACTAACAGATGATCAGCTCCAAGCCATCAAAGATAAAGAGAAAAAATGGATGAGGGAATTTCGTGAAAAGCATAAATTGGGAACAATTGATGAAAACAAGCCAGTTGAAGAGGAACCTCAACTGTCAAAAAGAGAAAAGAAATTGGCAGCACAAAGGGCATGAATGTGAAAGAGTCGTGCTAGGGGAGATGCAAATACCGGAGTTGGAGACACACCCTCTACCGCAAGTGAATACGAAGGGACACCATTAAGCACAAGTGAATATGGAGGGACACCATCTACCACAAGTGAGTGGTTGGACACCATCCACCAAATCAAGTTGAGAGTACATCATCACCGAGTTGACAAACAAGGTACACCATCATCCCCATGGAACCTCAAGGTATGTATTCTATTCCACCTTCAATCGAAGGTATGAAATCTAGCCCACCTTAATTAAATATTGATGAAATTGGTAATGTAGAGATGTATGTACCTAAGAGAACACCACCTAGAATTTTGCGTAGAAAGCCAAAGTTTTGGATTAATATTGATGACGATATTTTGCAGCACATGGAAGGTAAGATTCCAGAACGCACTTGTAGAAGATATGCTGATAAGATTTGGCAAATGTCTTTTGAAAGGTTAAATGAGACTGTAAGATGTCAATCATTTGTTCAAATGATGAGTTTAAAGTACAGAAACATCATGAAGACTCTGCTGAGAACATCGATGCATCGCGAAAACACTATTGTGAAGAATCTAATGGATGCTTATGGCAAGGTGGGTAAGATCCTCACGCCAAAGGATAGTAATGCCACCCGACATGTCATTACATCGACTTTGGTAAGCTATAAAACAAAGAGATCACGTCTCATTAAAAAGACAAGTGAAAAAATGGGAATTATTAGAAAAACTTTATCAAAATCCATTCAAAGGTGGCAAAGAATTGAGGGCATTGATTCAAATGAATTATGGGCATTCTCGAGAAGAATGCCACATAAAGGTAAAAAAATTGATGAAGAATTGAGAACACTAATTAAATACATAGCTATCAATACAAGGCCATTCTCCTAATCAAAGGGATGTTGTAAGAAGGAGAACGTAACAAACCGAGCCACATCCAAAGCATTTTTTGGATACGACTCAAACCCAATTTTTTCATAAATTTCAAAATTCTTATCCTCAAATTAGTATTTCTCAAATATTTTTTGAAATGATTAAACCTTTTTATGTCAAGATAAATCACACGCACTACTTGTTGCTATAAACTACATATTGAATTCTCTAACCATTATGGTTTTTTATCATTCTATATGTTTACATTTGCATACTAACGATGTTTTGTAGGATTGTGGCATAGAAGCCCCACCAAAATCTTCAAGAAAGTTATTATCAAAAATTTCATGTGAAATAGAGGATGGCCAAATATTCTATAGGACAGCATGCTTGGATGGTTCGTGCGAGCGTTGCGGTGGCTTGCAACAAATGCTAGTATGTCAACATATGGAAAGCACATATGAGGCAGGACAAAAACTAGTAGAGTTCGGGAAGTATAAAATAGTGGCATATGCTACAAAAGATGGGTCTAAAACAAAAAGGTGTGAGTTGGTTATTCAAAAGATTCTAGTGTATCAGTTCATGTCCATGTTTTGTGAGAATCTAGTGTATGAGTATGCAAGGCATACCAATAGAGCCTAATGGCTGGACACACAATTCAAGCTATGCAAGGAAACCTTTCCACTTGGTAGCATAGTATCAGTGGTTGACTTTGCAGATAAATACACTCTACAGCCACAACGTGAGGTGTAGTCACAATATTACAACTCCACACAGGTTTTGATATTTGTGCACATAACATTCATACATGCAGCTGAAAGTATAGAGGACAAAAGGAAGGTATTGAGGGAGTGTCACTTTTATATTAGTGATGATCGCACGCATTTTCTAGAGTTCATGCAAGGTTGCTTCTAGATGTTCTACAATCATTTGGCTCAGAGGGGCATATCATATAATCGGAATATAATATGGTCAGATAACTGTGCAACACAGTTCAAGAATGTGTAGATATTCTACTGGTTGTGCAGGATGCATCTCACTACATGTTTTCAACATATGTGGAACTTTTTTGAGGTTGGACATGGAAAGGGAGAGCATGACGGTGCAAGAGCATGCGTGAAAAGAGCATTAGCACGAGAAGAGTTAAAGTATAAAGATAGTGCACAATTGATAGATGCAAGGTCAATCGTCGAGTGGTGTAATGGTTCGATGGGTCCAGGTAATGAAGGTACATCTTCAGTTTGTAGATTTTTTTGGTTGATGGATGATACTAACATTGCACCATATGAGGATTGTTGTACACTAATAGGATCGAGTGAGTTGCACTCCTTTCCTTAGCTCAGCCGCGTTCATGAGCATCGATACATGTAAGATGATGCTTTTGTCTTCATGTACAACAATATGGCCTCGAATGATTGTGGAGTTAGGGAGCGGGCCGACAAATAGCTGAAAAAGTTATTCAGCCCTTTTTCACTTCACATATCACCGATGGTACTGAACTAACACGATGAAATCATCACGACTTTGGACCATGTATCGATTTAGTTCAACCAAGTAATATATCTGTACTTTCAGTATTTGAAATTCCATATTGTTATCTTACCTTGTTTCATTCATAATGTTGACTAATTTCAAGAGATATGCCACACATATAAAATGTAGGCATGTTTATGCAAAGCTATTACAAAATGGCTACAAACAAAGAGGGTACGACATATTACGCAGTCAGCCTGTGTTGAGGGAAAGAAATCGGGAGTTCCCACCAGGATGGAGAAACATTGAATACCCTATGTGCCCAACGGTTAAAAGCATCGAATGTGGCTAAGAAGGTACCTACATAAGAGTGTTAAACATTGGTTATTTGAGTAATTTGACATGCATCGTAAGATTCTTCATTACTCAAACCTTGTCGTGGCATCTAATGTTCGTTTGAGCAAATATGGGGGTAGACCTTTGAACAAGACCTTGTGGAAAGTCCAAGGAAGTTCCATCTGAGGCAAGCCACTTGACACAAGCCTAAAGCAGGAGCATACCCGCATGGTTCATTGATTAATTTTAGGCATATGCACAACGCTTTATTAATTTATACTTGTATCCATGTCAGTTTTGTTGATGCCAATGCTATCATCTTATTTTACTTTGTGTATCTGTATGTAACTAGGAAAACATTGATTGGTGTCCCCTTGCATAAAATGCAGATTTATGAGCCATCCAAGAGAATCTCAAGCAAAAAAGCAATGCAACATCCTTATTTTGATGATCTTGAAAAATCTCAATTATGATTTTAGCTATTAAAAAGCTTGATGAGTGAAATTTCGTTATTCATTTGAATTTAACCCATCATGACCACCTATGATGTGACATTTATAAGAGCCATCTCGAATTCTCAACAAATTCTATTCATGTAAGAGCATAGACAAGGCAGTGAACTCTTTGAAAAAATGCCTCAAAGAAATGTGGTCTCATGGTGATGGAATGACATGACGAATTCCATGACAAGCAAATTGTTGTGGACTATCATGGCATTCCATCACCATTGAGACCACATTTCTTTGAGGCTTTTTTTCAAACAATTTGCTGCCTTTTCTATGCTATTGCTTATTAGTATGCTTTGATAGATTTTTTCCATGTATCCATAGCTTTTTTGGAAGCACCTATTTTAGGCTTTTAGCCATAGCAACAAGGAAGCAAACTATTTGATAGAATGCTTTGGTAAACATGTATTATAAATGTACTAGCATAGAGAAGGTAGCGAACTATTTGAAAAAATGCCTCAAACAAATGTGTCTCATGGTGATGTAATACCATGAAAATCCACAACAATTTTCTTTTCATGTGATGCAGGATGGATGGGACTTTAGTCAAAACTCAAAGTTTCAAGGATTACAATGATGCAATCTCAAACACTCTTCCAGGCACCCTGATGGAGACAAGCCTCAATAGTGCAATTATAACTTAGATGCTTTCATAATGGACCCAAACTCTTGGAGTGATCTCAAGGAACTCAAAAAAAATTGTCTTGAATGGTTTCAAAGCCCAAAACCTCTGTCTTAGACAAAACTCACTTTTTGCACCTTGACTAGGCTTCTAGCCCAACTAGGCTTCTAGCGATGGTTTTTTGACTTTTCACTCAATTTCCCCAAAGGAATCCTCAATATAATGACTGATTCAGATGTGATTCATGATGATACACAACATATCAAATAATTTATGGCACTTGTTCTCGATCAAACCTACCAAAATCTGATTTTTCCTCAAATTTAAGGCCTAATTAGCCCACTTTTTCAAAGCAACCCCTCTCTAAACTTATCCCCTTACTATGAAACTTTCAAAAGTGTTTTAAAATGTTCCCAAACCAAACATTTTCAATGTATTAGTCTTCTTTGACACCCTCAACACCCTAAATCACAAAACCCTCAATAAATTGCTCCAAAACTAGGGCCTCTTGAAAATTAGATTTCCCAACACTTCCAAAACCTTCTCTTGGACTTTTCACTAATAACTCAACATATCTAAACACCTTCAACTTAGAAATATACCCCTTATTAAGGTAGATCTCCTGCTACTACACTTTAGGCACCATTTTCATGCCCTTTCCCATGCTAAAACTCAGTGTACACCCAAGAATCACTCTTTCCTACACAATAACTTGTTAGATATGATCCATTTCACAAGTTTTCAGTCACACTCTCCCATGAAATGGATCATTTATTCATGAAGACTCTCAAAACTAGTGAAAATTTTGAACTTTTTGAGGACAGTCAACAATATAACACAAGAAACCGATTCCCAATGTTATTCAGGTCATTCAAAAGGTTAAATGCATGTAAATACAAGTTCTTAAACCATCCAAATGAGCATGACACCAAAAGGAATCAGAGATTCATCAAAAAAACTCAAGAAAATACAAAAAGATTGAAGTTTTTATTGATTTTCTGTAGCAGTCCATACAACACTTGCAATATCAGCCAACCCTCCATACAAATGCTTTCTCCAGGCTTATAGACTCATCCTACAACTGTCCCAACTGATTAGAATTGATTTTATTACATTATTGTGATTAAAAACTCCTAAAACTCACTTTTCCACCCAAAGTTGATTTCAAAATTTGAATTTCCCTAACATTGCAATTTATTAACTCCTATTAACTATAAAGCTTCCAAAACTATTACATATCATCATTCAACCTTATTTAACCTAATTAAAACTTCATATACCTATTTAAACTCCTAGAACATCATTGTTCCATTTACAAGTCAATTTGGTCCTATGGTCCTTATCAGGACCCTTAGGACTTTTGATCTTCATGTTACACTCATCCATGCCAAATGCCATTATAGGCTTCAAAATGCTATAATTGATGCTCTAGAAAGGTTTATAGGCCTTCAAGACCCCTGCCATCCCCTAACTCTCCAAATGATCCTCAAGGAGCTTGGGTGCTCCTGCACCATCATGGCATTCCACCACCATGAGACCACATTTCTTTGAGGCATTTTTTTCAAACAGTTCATTCCCTTGTCTATGCTATTGCTTACTATTATGCTATGATAGATTTTTTCTAAGCATCCATAGCTTGTTCGAAAGCACCTGTTTTAGGCTTTTAGCCATAGCAGCAAGGCAATGAACTGCTTGGCTAAATGCTTTGATAGACATGTATGAAAAATGTGTTAGCATAGACAAGGCAGTGAACTCTTTGAAAAAATTCCTCAAAGAAATGTGGTTTCATGGTGATGGAATGGCATGACTAATGCCATGACAAGCAAATTGCTATGGATTGTCATGAAATTCCATCATTGAGACCACATTTTCGAGGCTTTTTCAAACAGCTTATTGCCTTTTTCTATGCTATTGCTTATTAGTATGCTTTGATAGATTTTTTCCACAAGCATCCATAGCTTTTTTGGAAGCACCTATTTTAGGCTTTTAGCCATAGAAACAAGGAATCGAAATGTTTGATAAAATGCTTTGGTAAACAAGTATGATAAATGTAGTAGCATAGAAAAGGTAGCGAACTGTTTGAAAAAATGCCTCAAAGAAATGTGGTCTCATGGTGATGGAATGCCATGACAATCCACAACAATTTGCTTGTCATGGCATTCCACGATCATGAGACCACATTTCTTTGAGGCATTTTTTTCAAACAGTTCATTCCCTTGTCTATGCTATTGCTTACTATTATGCTATGATAGATTTTTTCTAAGCATTCATAGCTTGTTCGAAAGCACCTGTTTTAGGCTTTTAGCCATAGCAGCAAGGAAATGAATTGTTTGGCTAAATGCTTTGATAAAAATGTATGAAAATGTGTTAGTAGTGGAACTTTGAAAAATGCTCAATAGTCGAGGTTCACTGATGGGAATGCCATGATAATCAAATGCTTTGATTTCATGGCATTCCATCGACTAAGAGACCTCATTTTGAGGCATTTTTTCAAAGAGTTCAGCCTTGTCTATGCTATTGCTTACTATTATGCTTTGAATTTTTTTTTCCAAGCATCCATAGCTTGTTTGAAAGCACCTGTTTTAGACTTTTATCCATAGCATCAAGGCAATGAACTGTTTGATAAAATGCTTTTGGTAGACATGTATGAAAAATGTGGTAGTATAGACAAGGCAAGAACCTGCTTTGAAAAAATTCCTCAAAGAAATGTGGTCTCAGAGAATGCCATGACAACCAAATGCAATTGGAAGCTGCTCCTACTTATTTGTTATGCAATGTGAAGTAATTGCATAACTGCTTAGGTTGACTTTGTAAAAACTATATTGTAATTGAAATTTTGTCATCTATCAGCATCTAGTTATTAGTTATGAAACGTGAAGTAATGCTTTCAGTTTGAAAGATGTGCAATGCAATGTAATCAACGTTATGAATATAAACTACAAAAATCTAATTTTTACTAAGTTACTGGTTCAGTTTTGGGTTTGGGATCAGGTTCGAGAACCCGGTTCACCAATTCGGGAATTTTTTTTTTTGGGTTGGGTTCATTTTGGGTTTGGTCATACAAAAAAATATATAAATCAGAAATATATACATATTTGTAGCAGTAATCAAGTTCATAATACACCACCATATTAATAGTCAAATAACATAGCAAAAATACACCACCACTTTCATAGTGAAATATTAAAATATTAGTGATCTACTCGAATGTCATGATACAAAATTATAAATTAAAGTTCAAACATAAAAATGTCAAGTGTTTACAATCAGCCATTATTGATCATTGAACAATCTAAAAAGTGTGAACATTTTTCTAGGTGGAAGGAAAACAAGAAAACAGTGTTACATAATTATTTACATTGTGAAAGAGCCAACACCTTTTTCTTGCAGATTGTAGAAGAATCTCAGTGATTTTTTGGGTGTCCTTGCCTTGGAATAGAACTATCCTGAGCCATGAATGATTGACTAGGAATTGTTAGAAAGAAATAAGATAAATCACGTGCAACTTGTTGCAATTTATTTCCTTGGGAAAAAGGGTAAAGTTTTCTTTTCAGGGAGAATCTCCTTTAGAGTTTGAACACATTGATAATTTTCAAGATAGACTTAGCCAAATATGTCATCTAGGTTTGAAGCTTTTAGGTAAAATGTTTGCTTCTTAAAATTTTGTTCAAAATTCAAGATGTAGGCTCTCCTCCTTTAGGGAAGAGAAGGCCTATCAAACCTAACACTCTATGCAACACTTCTTAAGTTCTTGTTGATGCAAAGATAGATGGCTTCAAAATAGGCATGGTTATGGGTACCCTCATCTCATGACGTATCATTGCATCAAATTAAGAATTTTCTTTAATCCTTTATGGTCTAGAAAAAGAGAAGTATGGAGTAGTGTTCCAATGCTAAAGTCTTATTATGAATCTCTTTGCTATGAGTGGTTCAAAATGAGGAATCTGTCTTTTGCACCAAATGAGAAATATTCACAATATGTGCTAGGAAGGAATAAGTCCATAAGATCGAGTATGCAAGAATCGAGAATTGCAAAATTGGCTTACGTTTGACTTCCAAACACAAATTTTCACACTTTTCGATGTTCCAACGTAAGTCAAAAAGTATATGTGCGTAAGTTGTAAAGTATACACTTGAATACATGTAACTCATATCTATTAAACCATGAATTTATAATTTACAAATATGGACACCATCGATAAAAAAATTTGCATTAAACAAATAGCCATGTACGCATACATCAATATATGTCGATATAAGTATAAAATATAGTTACAAAATAGCCATATAGGCTTACAAGAATGCCATATAGGCATTCAATGTCAAATATATCCAATACAAAATATGTACAAAATTGCCATGTAGGAATACAACAAAGGGCTCTGTGCATTCAAAATTCATTTCTCTCCATGCTCTGGTTCAAATACAATTTTCTTTCCCTTTGCTAGGTGATCCGATGGTGATAAGTCTGTCACCCGTTTCTGCTATGCTCGAGGAGTGCTCCTACTACTCCTCCTAGTGTTTAGCTCCTGGTCAAGTTTCAACTGTTATAATAAGAAGTAAAGACATTAATATATAGAAATTACATTATAAAAATTAATATATTTAACAAAATTTAATCACTTACAGCCATCTAACGATCACTCTCCTCGATGGAAATATTTGCACACCGATGCTCAGGCGTGCTCAAGCCCTATATAAACCATCCAAATAGGAATTAAACTATGAATCAATAATGGTTTGATTTTTCACTAGAACTAGTTCATCTATAACAATGAATGTAAATTGAAATTTAGTAATTTGCCTCATACCTCCCCTATTAGAGCCATCGAGGATTTTATAGTGGAGTAAACACCAATATCCATTGCCCTCGTAATGTTTGGCGGTGTTTCTATCACCAACATCAGAAAATAAAACAGAAAATTATTCAATCACAAAAAAGTTACAATAGCGATCCATGTGATGAGTTATAATGTATGAGATCTAATGAACAAAATTTTGAGTACGAGTATTAAACAGATATATTTCTGATTATTAGTTATCAAATTTGAAGTAATGCTTTGATTTTGAATGATCTGTGTAATGCAACGTAAGGTCAACAATATGAATATAAACTACACAAATCTATTAAACTTATAATTCATTACTTAAGTTCTCTTTAAATTCTATATTACCTCCGTGAACGTTTGATCAAATCTACTGGCACTCAGAGGTGTTTCCTTGAAACCTCTAATAGTACCTTGTTCAACATCCAAAATCACATTAAAATACCATTTATAAAACAATGCTATTAACACGTAATAAATTTTATAATTGTTTGCAACTTTGCATACCCATAGATGGAGTTGTACTACAATAAGTAGGTGGATGGCCGGTGTATCCGGTCTCTACTGCAATGACCCTACAATTTTATTAAAATAATAAACTAAATTAGTTAATCTTGCATTTCACAATCAAAATTTAATAGAATTAAATTCAATGAACATGTTGAATTTTACAGTGTCAATGCCATATGCATCATCTGAAATGTCAGCCATCATCTCTCCATCAGTAGATGCATCACGAATCGGGAGGCTATGTAGGAGCATATGGGTCTTCGTAGCACCCTCTTGAGTATTGGGGTCGTCTGAGAATAAGTCACCCACTTAAGAGTGACACACATGGGTTGAAGAACCACTGCACGAACTCTCCCCTAGATGGTACGTACAATAGGGCTAGTGTGATGGATGACACTTCAGGCCAAAGTTTTGATCGCCTGCAATGTCTCTATGTCAGCACTCCTTCACAATGGCAGGCATCACAATCTGCTCACGAGGTAGCCTAACGAGAGGTCATCTCCCTTGCTGTGTAGGATCCGGATGTGCATCTAGCCTATCCTAAGCTGACCCCCACCTCTCCCCTGGAACTCCCTCATATCAAAATAATTTGGAATTTGGTTCAATACAAGCTCTCCTTTAGTATAGTTTCCTAAGAAAATATTGGGGACTTCACAATTATTACGCGGTGGGTATCAAGGAGCCATATACCATCTTTCATAAAAATGGTTCATAATCTCTTGGTGGTGGCACCAATGAATAGGAAACCTCTTTGCATTAAGGGTAAGATTTTGATTTGTTTTAGGGTCAGTGAATAGAGAGCACAAATCACCTTTAGTAATTTTTAAATCTTTTACTTGTTTATATGATAATTTGTCTACATAATATGCCCTAGTTGTCTGCCTCCTATCTTGCCATCCATATATTTGTTGGGTGATTGCATCTACATTTTTTAACATGTCTTTCAATGAATTTACTAGAAGCATTCTTTTTGTGGTTGAAGCATTTGGATCACTCACCCTACTGATAAGATCCTCAAGTTGTTTTCTATTTTCTCAATTTCACTCCTCAAATTTTCTTGAGTGCCAGGAGGGAATTGAGAGAATGGTGGGGGAGGTTGATTTTGTTGAGGATTTACCTCCTCTTCTTGTTGAGGATTTGTAGGATTTCCTACAGATTTAAAAAAAACAATCAAATCTAACCTAAAACAAACAAAATCAATTTCAAACTAACAAATTCAAAACAAATAGTAAGCAATACTTACCTCCTGCATCTCTTTGTCATCATGGCACCATATTTGCAGACAAAATCCAATGGTTCTTGATGAAATTTGCAGAATTCCTTCCTCTTAGAATGTGAGCACGAAAATGAGGGTTTTTGGTTGCAGGCAAAGCTGAGAAACGGTGAAAAGCAACTGATACACATTTCACTTTTTTTCTTTCTTTTAAAAGCATATAACAAGCTCGCATTATAACACGAGCACGTTATGTGTTTCCCCATTTTTTTCCCATTTGGCCATAAAAGTGCAACCAACTTCATGCACCCGCCCTGCAATGGGACAACAGTGTTCTTCTTTCTTGTTGCAACAATCTAGCATATGTGGAACATACAAATATGGTTGTGAACATTCTTGAAGACTATTTTCCAATAGTAACCTACTCACAGAATCTGATGAGCAGTTGAGGGGCCAAATCCATGACCGATTCCAAACTTGTCATGAAACTCTTTCAGAACTCGGTCAGCTTCTTCTTTGCCAAGGCATCTTAGATAGATACGTTCGTGATTCCTTTTATATAAAGTGGACCCTTGCAGTATATAGTTGTTTCTTTTCAACCTGAGGGCATGCTTCTGAACTCCTTGTAAGTGAGGCAAACACTTGTGAATCAGCAGATAAAAGACTATGTCATCATACCACTCCCTTGGGAAACATCCTAAAGCTAGTACTGTTGCACTGTAAGTTCAGACCCTACTTCTATTGTTGTTTTAGCTATTTTTCAAGTGAGTACCTACCCTCTTACTAACTTCATGGGCTGAATTTGCATGTCGTATTCCTATAGCAGTGTGACCCACTTAGCCCTTCGTTCTCCCAGCTCATTTTATATGAGCAGCGTCTTCACTATTGGGTCGGGAACAATGGCAAACACCTTGTTGCGTAAGATGTAATGCTGGAAATTATTCACTTCTTTGACAAGGGAATATGCCTATTTTTCCATGTTGTGATATCTTAGCTCAGCATCTTTCAAGGGAGCACTCATGAAGGCGATTGGGTGCTCGTTTCCATCATTGTCTTTCTGAGTCAAAATTTTGGCACATGAGTGATCTGAAGCAAAGGAATAAATGTAAAATGGCTTTAGGTAATCTAGGTTGACTAACACTGGTGCCTCAGCAATTGCTTTCTTAATTTCCTTGAAGGCTTTCTTTGCCTCAGGATTCCACTTGATCTTAGCATCTTGCTTTAGCATGGCATTGAGTGGATTGACAATCTCAGGAAAACCTATGATGAACTTCCTCACAAAGTTGATCTTTCCAAAGAAAGACTTCAATTCCTTCTTGTTTCCTAGTAGTGGAATCTTCAGCAAGGATTGGATGCATTCAGGGTTTATGGATATTCCCCACTCTGAAATGATGTGCCTGAGCAATCTCCCTTCAGTTACCCCAAAGATGCACTTCTTTGGGTTAAGAGAAACTACAAATTCTCGACACCTTTGAAATAATTTTCACAATTCAGAGATGTGATTGCTCCGCTTCTTAGAGAACATGGTTAAATCATCCATGTAGATGATTATGTACTTTCCAATCAAGTCTTTAAAAGCTATTTCCATAGCACGTTCAAAGGTGGCACTGGTGTTGATGAGCTCAAATGGCATTTGTTTGTAGGTGAAGGTACCCCATCTGGTGGTGAATGTTGTCTTATCGTGGTCTTCATACTATACCATCACTTGGTTTTATTGGAGTACAAATCAAGGAAGGACATCATTTGTGAACCATGAACAATCTGCAGCACCTCATCCAATGAAGGCACTAGATAGTTGTCCTACTTCGAAGCTCTATTTAGATTGTGGAAATCCAGGCACAATCTAATTTCCTTGTTCTTCTTCCTAATTGGGACCAAGTTAGCCACCCACATGGAGTGCCTTATTGGGAAAATAATTAGTGTTGAAAGGAGCTTTTGCACCTCTTTGTACATGATGGACTCCAATAAAGCATTGATAGGGTGCTTTTGTTGGCAAAATGGTCGCACATCTAGTTTGAGAGGGATGGTATGTGTGATGATGGAGGTATCATAAGTCCTAAGTTCTTCATAACTCCATGCCACCACATCATGGTATTTCCGCAAAGCATCCACAATTCCTTTCTTTTCTTTTGTAGTACATACCTTGCTAATAAAAACATTTTTTATTTCCTCGATTGTTCTGAGGTTGTGGGCATCGCATTGGTTATTTACGGATTCCTTCTTTTCTTGTTGGTCATGATCTCTAATCCGATCCAAATCAAATATGTGCTCAAGTTGAACCATACCTCGGGGAATAGTGTTTGTTTTGAGGTTAATAACTCCTATATCTAACTCAGCCTCCTCTGGATTTGCTTCATCAATAATGTGTGTGGCAAACACGTCGGAACTGGTGATGAATCAATGTAATTAGATTTCCACAATCCATATGAATTTACATATAAATGCTTCTGGATTTGATTGTGTGGAATCTTTTTTCATCAACGTTTCAGATCACACTCAGTGAACCATCATCTAGATAGAGAGTTGAAAAATATGAGATGTAAGTTGCAAACCAAGCCTTTACAAGAGAGGGGGTAAAGAGGAAATATGAAGGGGTTAGGGTGAGGCATGCAACACAAGAGAATTGCTAAAAAACCTAAAACAAAAAAGATCAAATAATAGGAAACCAATCAAATACTAAGAAACATAGAGATAAGATGTAAGTCAAGAATATAAAAAACATGAGAAATTATATGAAACAACAAATTGTAGAATAGAAAAAGAGCAAATAAGAGGAAACCACTCAAATACTAAAAAATTAAAAATTAAAAATTAAAAATAAAAAATAAAAAAATGAGATAGGATGCAAGCTAAGACTCTATAAAAGCACAACCAAATAATATGAGACAACCAAAAGTAGAATAGCAAACCCAAAAACAAACTAAATATGTAAAAATAATTATATGATATGAAATTATAATATATCATATAATATTAGATTATGTATTAAATATTCTAGTTATATAAATATATAACATACAAAAATAAATAAATATAAAATAAAAACAAATTAAACAAAACAATTGTATTTCAATAATATAATATTATATTATAAAACTTATTACAAGCAAAAAACAAAAAAAAGATAAATAATTATATTAAAAAAACAACCATGTCAATCTAAATTGTGGTTGAATATTATATATATATATATATATGTAAATATATATAAATAAATATTGAATAAAACAAAAATGAAAAGAGAAAAACAAAGAAAAACCCACCCAAAGACTAAAAGACATCACAATAACAAAAGGACCTCAAAAATATAAAAACACTAACAATTTAAATGAACCCAAAATAAAGAAAGGAAACAAGAAATAAAACCAAATTGAAAAAAATCAATAAATATATATATATACAATAAGTAAAAATATAATAAACAATATAACTATATAATAAGAAGACAAACCTAAATATAAAAATAAGAAATAATAAATATATATATATATACAATAAGAAATAAAAACACTAACAATATAAATAAACAAATAAATAAAGCAAGGAGTCAAGAAATAAAAATTAAATTGAAAAATAGTAAAAAATTAAATATATAACTATATATTATATATATAACAAAATGTAAAAATATAACCAACAATATGACTATGAAATAAGTATACAAACATAACTAAACAATTGTAAAATATAAAACCACTAACAATTCAAATAAATAAATAGAAGAAAAACATAAATAAACGAACAAAGAGAGAGGTGAAATGAAAATAATAATAATAAATAAAATTAATAATACCACAAGCAAAGAAAGAACACCAAATGAATAAAAAATACAAAATTTTAAAAAAAAGAAAAAGAAAGCCAACAATTAGCCAAACTAATAAACAACAAGCGGGGAGAAAGAAAAATAGAAGGGAATACAAAAACGAAAGGAAATAGATACCTAAGAGACAAAGAAAAAGACAACACAACCAAGAGTAAAATAAATGAGCTCAAGAGAAGAAAGTGAAAGAGAGAAAGGGCTGACTGAAGGACAAAGGAGAGGCAAGTGGAGAGGAAAGAGCCAAAAAGAGGGGGAAGAGGGGGAGAGGCAAACGGGGTGAAGGAGGGAGAGAGGACAAGGAGCGGGGGGCGAGGGGTCAAGGACGGGCATTATGATGGTTTAGAAGGTTGGAAAGAAGAGGTTGCCAAGAGAGGCTTAGACTCCACCCTTCATCATGATTAAGGTTGGTGGGGTGATTGAAAATTTGAATGGCTTCTTTAAGCTTCCTCCTGTGGAAGTTGTCCTCTTTGCACAAGATTTTTGTGTTCTCGAGACAAATGTGATGTTTGGTTGAAGAGGAATGCTCAGCGCAGGCGGACTTACTAACTCGATCATGCAAAATGTTGTCACAGTGCTCTTTGATTCTAGTGTTGAAAGAGCACCCTGTTTCACCAATATAAGGGGTGCCACACGAACACACAACTTTGTAGGATCCTAAGTAAAGCAAGATATCTCTGGAATCTTTGAGAGGAGGGATGCAATTCTTTAAAGTGGAAAAGGGCCTGAACGCACAACGTAGGCCTTTTTTTAGAAGAATTTTAGAGATTTTATGAGAGATGCCTTCAACAAATGGCAAAGAGGCATAAGGGAGGGAGACAAGTTGAGAGGAAATAGAGGCGGAGTTGGAAAGGAAACGAAGTTTGGATTGGTTAAGAGCTTTGGAGATTTGCTTGTTAGTGTAACCATTCAACCTAAGACCGAGTGGAGATGGTCCAATTCTTGGTCTAAGTTTTCTTGGTCACAAATGTAGAAGGCCCTAGTGGCCAGGGTTTTAAGAATTCCAAACTTTTCGCTAGGGTGATGGTGGGAGGAAGAGTGAAGGTAAAGATCCGTGTGGGTAGCCTTGCAGAAAACCTGTCGGCCTAGGGATCCATTAGATTTTTTGAGGATAAGCACATCCAAGAAAGGAAGTTGGCTATTTGATTCAAGTTCCTTAGTGAAGGAGATAGAAGGAGCAATGTTGTTGAGGTGTGAAGGAGATCCAGCTTGGTGATGAATTCCAGGATATGTTTATCATCATTGAATAGCTGGAAATGAGTGACATTGGCTAGAATAGATGGTGTAGAAGTCACCTCAACTATGAATTTCTTAAGTCCAGACAAGGAGAGGGTTTGCAGAGTACTGGCTGCTTGGGCCAAAGCATCAACTATATGGCTCTAAGATCATGGGATCAACTATATATTAAATGTGTATAGACCTTCTAAAAGATCCTAGACTCTATGCCTATAGTTTTCCAATCTTCTATCATGGCATGAGTACAATTTCCTAACTTGTTTGACCACCAACTCAGAATCACCAAAAAACTTGCAGCATTTCAAAAAAATTCCTTAAGGCCATCAAAAGCCCATAGACCAAAGCCTCATATTTCACTACATTATTGGTACAATAAAATTGAAGTCTATGGGTGGAAAATTAGCTCTTACCCGTAGGGCTGATTAGCTCAAATCCAGCACAGGCTCCTTGCTTTGACTTGGATCCATCAAAGCGTAGTGTCCAGAACTTGGAAGGCTCTTTGACACTATGACCAATTATGTGTTCATTCATTTTAGGTTGCGAGTTGTCATCGACAACCTGTGAAATGTGTTGATTCAGTATGATTTGGGGCAGGCTACCCTACTGGCATTTCTTTCTGAGGAGTAATTAATCCTTGAACATGTTCCACTATTGTTTGACACAAGTAGCATTCGAACTCAGAATGGGTGGTGTTGTGTACCCTACACCAGTTTGGCAGTAAGAGGTTATAGAAATTCATTTTTTTCCCCAAGCTAAGTTGATCTTGTACGCATTTCTCCATGAAGTCTTAGAAACCATCTAGCAATCCAAAATTTCCATCTTCATAAGGCTCTTCATCTTCCAGTTCCACTAACATTTTTGTACTTTGAGGTGCATGGACCAGGTTGGTTGGAGGATTGCATTGCACCAGGAAGACTTTCGTAGGCAGTTCTTCTTCCTGATAAGCAAAGGGGTAGTAATTTCCCAATTCTGTTTCAACAAATAACACTTCATTGGTGGTGTTGTATTTTGTGATCATGAATTTCATGCGTGGCACTCAATCTATGTAAATCTGATTTGGTAGTACCTTCCACGGTAGCCACATGTGAGAAAAATTTGTTGCAGCATATCCATTCAATGCGTGAGTGAAGTCCCTTCCCAAGATAATTCCATGCGTCAAGGATATCTACAACCTAGATATCAATAACTTGTTGCACCCTCAGGTCTACAGTGATTTGCATTGGGATCCAATTCATCTCTCCAATGATGTTTCCCTTAGTTTTGTCCAATTGGGTCACCTTTCTTCTTGAAGGAGTAGGGGTAATCCCAAGAGCTTTACATACAGCCAGAGGCATAACATTGGTTGATGCTCCAGAGTCAATCAAGCAATTGTACAAATTCTTTCTAAATATTCAAATAGTGGTGAGGAAAGGCGGTGTTTCCAACTTTCCTTGGAAGAGGCCCATAGGTGTATCTATCTGAGCTACTTGAGCTTTATTATTATCACCAACCTTGTCCTTAGTCTTCCTGGAGGGCTGATCCTTGGGGTTTTACCTATTGTTCTGATTCGGTTCTTTGGCAATTTTCCTACTCGTCTACTGACCTTGAGGTGGATCTGCCTTTTTTCCATGAATTTGTTGAATAATGGGCTCATTTGGAGGGTCTTCGAAAGAGACTCTCTTGGCCGGTATTTCCTTGTGCTGCCTTAGAAGATGGAGTTCCTTTAATAACTCTAAAGAAGGCATGTCTAACTATAGGAACCTTAAGTAACTCAAAGGCAGACAAGTTGATCTTGAATTTCTTGAACTCTTTTGCAACATACTCGCCCATTTGCTCGATTTTAGCTTCGAAGGCTCTACCTATGGCAAAGCTAGCGGACTGGGCTTTTGTCTAGCTTGACTAATTTTTGGGTTGTCCTTGAGGCTGATCATGTGGCTGGCTTTGAGGCTAATTTGATGGCCTATCCTTGTTGAGATATTGAGTGGGCACATGAGGGAAACCAGGATTGTTGCTTGGCATTTGGGTTAGCTAGGGTGCTGAAGTTATTAGGCAGAGTGGAAGTCGTAAAAGTTCCACCCACCTTCCTATTCCTAAGATAGTATGGAGTTGCTCTCTGGTGGAACATTTGAACCTCCTCTACGTATAATTCTTCCTCATCTATTGGACCATTATCTATGGAAGCAAAAAGCCGAGACAAGGTTTCTTGGTTACTTACCTTTTGCACTTCTTCATTCTTGGTAGCGGCAGTCTCGATCTCAGGCTCGTTACAGTCACTCCGCAGGAATGGAGCATGGTTGACTACGAGACAAGAGGAGTCATAGGGCTCAGATGGAACAATGTCTCTGTAACTTGCACTATCAATGGCATTCTAGACCTCCACTTAAAATATTTATGCGGTTGTCTGGAACTTAAGACAATCTAATTCAGAATGTCTGCTTGTCTTATAAATCCGGCACTATCTAGATAAGGCAGCCTCAGCAAGGTATACTCCACTAGTCGTCTTCTCATTGTTGGCAGGTTGATCAAGAGGAGTGGGAACACCCCCATTGTTAGGCATTGTATTCCATGTTCGGTCCTTCCTTTGGGAGGGTCTCCTTTTGAAATTCTGATTGGAATTTTTCCCTCATTCATAATTTTGTCCTGAAGAGGTACATGCTTTGTGGTTATCCCTACTATCTCTGTTATCTCTATTATCCTGATTGAAGTTAGCCTGAAGGCTGTGTTGGGAGGCCTGCAATTGATTATTCTAATTTCTCAGGTGTGTCATCTTCATTGACATTTTCTTAATCATTTCATTCAGCTCATCGAGTCGATCTTTCTCAATGCTACTTGATTGCGACACTTGATTTTGAAGAAAAATGGGAAGGGCAGCTAGCTAATTTTCTTGTGCTAGGGGAAATTCTAGCCCCTATAGGTATAATAAGGCTTGAGACAGCTAACATTATGCATGTTGCTACTAGGGAGCTTGGGAGTAGGTCAGTTATTGTTGAGGCTACAAGTAGGAAGGCACGGGAGGTGCCTGATTCATTAGCTATCCAGGATGTGGGACTATGGGAAACTGAGGCACTTGGTTCATAAGAAGTTTCTGATGAGAAAATGCTTGGTTGAGCCATTGAAACTACATCAAATGAGCCACTAGAACCAAAGAAGGCAAAGGACTAGAAATGTTCTATCCCAAATCAGTACTGGTAATGACTGCCTCCAAATAGGAATCCATCAACCTTGTGAGCGGTGGGTGCATTCTTTTTACCAATGCCAACATGAGATTATCCAATGCTACGTAATAGATGGTCAAGGCAACAACATCATTGTGTATGTAAGGGGGTTGAAGTCTCATGTAAGCATGATGGAAGCGATCATTGAAGGAGCTGATCAGTTCATTAATTTCCCTACAGATGGACATAAACTATCGGTACAGCTCTGAAGGGCTGATCAAAATTTTGTATTTCTATAGGAAAGCATTCATTAGAAGGTCCCATGAAGTAATGGACCCCCTTGACAGGTTGATATACCAAAAAAAAGCTTCTTCTCCCTACGAATATGGAAAGATTCGACACACCATGTCCTTATGATCAATCTAAATATCTTTGATTATTGTTTCAAATATCTTAATGTGTTCCTCTATCATCCTTTGTGGATTGTGAGGATTGAATTTCATGCAAAATCTCTCTAGATTCATGGGCATGTCATGGTAAGCATTGAAGTGCAATGGAGAATGGTTTTACACCAACCAAGCCATGAGGGGACGTGGATGTGGTATTTTTTATTAGGGAACAGTAACTTGGGGCTGCACTGAAGCAATGGCAGTCAGGACTGCGCTTTGGGCTTGGAAGGCCAAGGTAGAAGCCACTCCCCAGCTATGGGAATGATGAGGCCTGAAGGTAGTTTGGAGTGGTTGAGTGGAGGATGGATAAAAGGTGGAGGAAGGTGAAGGTGGAAGAGAAGTGGAAGAGATGGAAGAAGAGTAAGAAGTTGTGTCCCCTCCCTTGGTTCGCTTAGCCCTTGTGGGGGGATGCAACTCTTGAAACTCCCCTTTGTTTGTAGTTGACTATAAAAATATTTGGAATCTTTCAAGGGAAAATGATCCAATTCGCTCCAGCTTAACTTAGGGCCCTCCTTCTAGCACCAGTTCTATTGATGGGTGTTTTTCCACTTTTTCAACACAGGTAGTGCATAGGCACACTACCTCTCTTGAAAGGTAGAAATTCATAAGAAAATTAAGAATCGCTACCTCAAGCTCTCTCGGGTGTTAGATCATGACATGCGTGGAATTTCTCAATTTATGTTGATGTGATTTTGTTGGTAATCATGGGGTGGCTTATGAAGTTTGGGCTGGAGACGAGATGAATCTTAAAATGGAGTTTCTAAAATGGGAAGTTAAAGTGCAGTTTGCTACAAGTTTGAGCAGCAATCATAAATTCCTATTTTATCTTAATATTTGGCTTTACAATGTGCAATGAACCTTAACATAGGCTACTTATCAAAAAAAAATGAAAAAGGGTAGGGAAGAGAAGAGGTTCCTGGATCTAAAACTAGCAATTAACAGTGATCATGGAGGGTTCTACTATGGAAAACTTCCTAAAAATAGAGTTTCACTTAACCAAATCAGTTCACAGTCTCATGAAATTTTTACAAGCTTCTAAGGATTGCACATGTTCTACCATTCATTCACCATAAAAATTTATGAACAAAATATTTTGGAGTAGCTTTTAATCTATGCCCAGACTAACTTTACATAGTTTTCTATCATCAACAAACAACAAAAAGTATGGAAAATAAAGGCATCAACATAGTAGAAATCTTCACAACCATTGAACAACATCAACTAATCTATCAAAGCAATCTAAAACATAAACAAAAACAAAGTAAATCTATCTAAATCAGCTAACTATGGGAGATGAACCATGTAACATGCAATAGAAACTCAAGAGTCCACCAAAATCCAATGAACTTCTATTAAAAAATTTGTAGCATGTCTTTACAACAACTCAACTCTCTCTTGAAAATGAGAGGAGACCCCCTATTTATAGTGTTCAAAAAGAAAAATGAATGGACAATATTGATTTGCATTGTGTGGCCAAGATTCACTACAAACTAGGGTTTCACCCACCCTCAAATATATTAGATCTAAAATTATATTCTTGTCTTTTCCCTATTTTGTCCTCTTGTGGCAGCACTACAACACTTTGTCTTCTAGCTGATTTCCTTTGTTGGAGCTATTCTATGAGGAATTCGTCATCAATGATTGGTTTTCCTTCTTGCTTCTTTAAAGTGGAGTAATCCATAAGCTTGTTGATTAATTCTTGGAGCTTATCAACCTCCATTATGTTAGATTGGAGCACTTGGTAGTTCCACTGCTTGGATCATTTTGTGAGTGTATCCCAATCTCCATCATACTTGGCAGTGTTGTCCCTCACTTGTTCAAACTAGGCAAAAGCCTGAGTAGAAAAAGTCATGAAATCCATGGTGAGATCACCAATCATTCCATCTTCCATCTTCTTTTGGAAATGAGGCTTTATCTTTTCTGGATCAATCTCAACAGTGGGCATTTTATAACCTATCATTAACTTCAAATACTGAACACAATCAGTCCTAACATCCTTTTCCCAATCAATGTCAAGCTCCACCTTGTAGAGCACTTGCACTAGTATCTCCTTTATGTGGTCAAAGTCCATCTACCACATATCCACCAGCAAGTGATCATCCTCTGTGAATGCAAGCACCTTTTCCCATGTTTTCTGAGGCAACCTGAGGATGGCCTAGATCTTAGGATAAGTGGACCCATATATCCCAAGGAAGTCAGTGCAAAACTTCCTCATGCCTTGTAGGTGTCTTTGGACTTCCAAGAACTTATTTTTTGTCCTGACAACATGATTAATACCCATGTTTCAAGCATATAGGGCTTTTCAAAACCAGTCATCCATGGTTTGTCCAGTTCTTCCTTTTCTCAAGCTTGTCAATTTTCTCTTTGGACAGTAGTTGTGGCAAAGCCGAGGATGTTGTAGGAAGCTCTTCCACAAATGACCATTGTTGGATATAGGTTGTCAAATTAGCCACTTGCGCCTTAAGTTCTTCCTTGGAGATATTATCTTGATGTATTAAATGCACCACTGTGGCAACAGACTCTTGTAGATGATCTATTTTCTACTCTCTAGACATTGTCCCCGAGTTGATGGTGGAGACATTCTAGCTTATTCCTTCTTCTCCCACCACCAGTAGGGCTACTTGCAATGTTCTAGATCCAGAGACATCCATTGTCAGCCTAAATCTAATTTTAGGCTTCTTTTCTTTCTTGGTGTTGATCTGAGCTCAGACCAAGATGGCCTCCAATCTTGCTTTTGGATCTTTTGAGGTAGGGGCCTTCTTTTCTAATTGCTTTTCTAGCCATTTGGTCATCTGGGATCCCTTCTTTGGTTGATTCATGATCACCTTCCTCTTCACTCCTCCCAAATTTAGTCTCTTTGTCACCTGGAGCTTCTTGCTTCCTTCTCATGTCCTCCCCTTCTTCTTCCTCAGAGTTCCAAATGAACACTGTGTCTTTGATCAAGGACTTGGTGGGTGCGAGCTTCTTGGGGTTGTCCTCTTCTTCAACCTCATGATCGTATTCCTCAGGATGTTCCTCTCCATGAGACTCCATCTCAGGCTTACCCATTTCAGACTCTCCCTCAGGTTTATCTTCCTCTTTACTTTCCTCTTCCTCATGTTGAGTTGGCACATCTTTCTCTTTCTTTTCTTGTTTTTCTTGTTCCATCGAGAGAGACATTTCTTCATCAGGCTTGGAGCTCTCTTCTTGTTATCCAGTTGGAGGCTTAGAATCTTCCTCCATTTTATCACTTGGCTCCCTTTCTTCTTTAGAAGGAAAATTTTCTACTTCATCTCCAACATCCTTCAATTATCGAGCCAACTCTTCCTTGAGGTCTACATCAAAATTTTCCACAATGTATTTGGTACTTGCATCTTCTTCTCCATTTCTCTTGGAAGACTCTATTTCTTCTCCTTCACAGACTAGCTTATCAATTTTCAAGTACTGGTGCTCTAGGTGTTCATGGTAATCATCTACTTCCTCCTCCAACACCCTTGTTGTTTCCTTTTACTTGCTTTCCAACTCCTCTGATATTTTCATCATGGCCTTCATCTCTAGTGGTTCAGTCGATGGGGTTCAGGCAAGAATGTTGGCTACAACTTGGGCCAAGATAGATTGGATGGTTGGATTCATCAAAACTTCAAAAAGCTCAGTGGGAACGTTCTGCATATGTCGTGAGAAGGCCTCTGGAAGTGAGAGTGTGGGTATTGGCCTTCTTTTTGTCACTAATGAGAGAGATGTGGTCGAGAACAAGGAAATGAAAGAGAGTGGATAGGTGGTGGAAGAAGAAGAGTCAATCATTACAACCTACCCAATAGGTGAAGAAGAAGCAAGGTGGACTGAGATATCCACTACAGGCAGGGAGGTAGTTACCATGGCCTGAGAAGTAGGCAAAGGGGCAGTAGGTGGAGATTTTGGCTGCTCAACCTCCATTTCTTCTCCCTCATGGAGCAAATCTTCTTGAATAGCAGGCATCTCTATGAAACTTCTCAATCTTTTTGTTTCTTGGAAGGTTCACCTTCCGAAGCCATTCTGGTATATACTTTGGGATTGGGTTGTTGCTCATTAGTCTCTTTTCTTTTCCTTGACCTGGTAAATGGAGGGGATTTCAAAGTTTCTCTTGATGGGGCAGCAACTATCCCACTATCTGTTTCACTCACTAGCTCACTCTCCAACCCCTCATAGGTCAAAGTGACCCCTTGTTGCTTCAAATTGGCAACTCACCTATATATCCATTCTTTTCTTCGAGCCTTGATGGGCTTGGTTAAAATGTCAAGGTCATCGACCTCTTGTTCATCCCAGTCAATCATTGGTAGTGGGAGATTGGCGACTGCATTGTACAAAGGATCCATGATTGTGCTTTCATCCTCCTCCACCTGATCCGGTATGGGGAATAGATTGACTCTTTTTATGAAATATGTGGTCATCTGCATATAATGCCTCATGTAGACTTCATTATCATCCTTGCAATTAGCCCAGAATTCTTCAATGCTATGTAGATGGGCGTACTTGGGTCCAAGTGCCTTCTTGATATGGCCATAGGGATCCATCCATGGTTGGGCCATGTGGAACCTGAAATTGTATTTAGTCAATTCATGCTCTAAATTGTCGGCACTGAGAGGTGTGCAGTTCATATAGCCCTTGACCGAAGGAAAGGGGATAAGCAATCCTTGCCCTATGTTTGCTGCTTAAAAGGGTGTGCACACGTCGTAGCTATCAAGACAGCTCTAGTAGTATGATCAGGTCATTGAGATACTGGGGCTCCTTGTAGGGTCTTTCTGAAAATCCTTCTGCACGAATATATGTGAACTTAGGATATTGGATGAACAAGAGGAAAACTGTTGAAGGAAAGCATGACCATTGTGAGAGACTCTCCTCTCAAAGTCACCCCTAAGAAATATGATGATATGACCTATGAAAGTTTCATTGACCCTACAATATTCCCTCTTGAAGTTTTTGAATTATAGTTGAGGTTACTTATCATAGACTTTCATCTCCCTTCCATGTTCCTCATCTAGAGCTATGAACAAACTTCTATACTGTACCCATTCAGCTAGTGAATAGACCAAGTAGGATGTCATGCAAAACTTAGAGGTTTTCTTTAGGACCATAAATTGCTTGTGGAAGTGGTCACTAATTATTCTTCCCCAATAGAACTTGGTTTCTCCATGGAGAATCTCTTTGATGAACTATACCATCCATTCTTGGAAGTAGGTCACAGTTGGAAGGCCCATTACTCTACTTAATAGGGTGACTAAATCATGGTAGTCTTCATAAAATTCACTGAGAAAGAGCTCCTAGGGAACCATTGTAGCACTACCCCTCTTTTACTTGAGCCAATACTAATTGATGAACTTTTTACACTTAATGGGGTTTTCGTCCCACATGGCTTTGCCATCACCTATGGTTCACAGCTTCATCTCCCCAAAGGTAGGGATATGGAAAGTCTTTTTTATTGCCTTATCGGACATGTTGGCTAGAACATTTCCATCCCTGTCTACTATATTTATGGTTTCCTCCTAATAGGCCTCCTTGCAGGCCATCACCAATTTAGGGGCAATGAGGGTAGGAGGGAAGCCTGCAGACTTAGCTATTCCACTGCCTCTGATGTTTCGTGCATTCTCTATTTTGGGGCTGATTCAGACTCTCTGCTTGAATTCGTCAATGTCCATGTGTCCAATGTTGGTATCTATTATCTCCTTCCAGGTTGAGGTGAATTTAGACCTCAAGGGTTCCCCTTGGAACTGATATTTCATCTGGTCCTTATCTTCTTTCCCATGGGGTGTGTTGCCTATTTTCTTTCCTTTTTATTTCTCCATGACTGCCCCCGAAGGTCCTGCACCTAATTCCATAAATCTTGTAGGAAAAAGGGATGTGAGCATATTTGAACACGAAAACACGGAAACATTAGTCAAATCCCTACAAATGGGGTTAGATTGGACAATTTAGCATTTGAGAAATCTAACATATAATCTAGGTTGACATTAGTAGTTCATAGGAGGGAGTTTGGATGATTCGGGCCCCATGGGTTGGACTTCCCTGGCCTGACAGCTATTTTGGACGAGCTGTAGGAGGGATAGCAATCAAAGCACAACGGCCCGCCTATCGAGACCCGCCTTCAGATTTGGTCAACTTAAAGGGTCTGTTGAGGAGATTGCCTTATTTTGGCATGTAGATCGAAGTCATTTTGGTGATTGGAGGGAATTTGGGTCACCTTTTGGGCAATTAGGCCTAGAGAGGAGATTTTTTGTTTGGAGATTACCACTCAAAATGGCATCGGAAATACAACATTCCAAAGGCGGGACCAGGGGGCCTAGAAGATGATGGCATATCTCTTTGATCTCTTAGGAATTTGCGTCAGAGGATGCGAAATTCCACAAGGAGACTACCATTTGAAATGGTGGAATACAAATGGAAGTCCAATAGGGGCAACCAAAAGGATTGGGCCTAGCCAAGGACTTGGCCTCTAGGTTTTCTTTGTTTTGCTTGGGGAAGCTCATTGGCAAACGGGAGGTCAAATTCTAGAGGCTGGGAGGACAAGGACAATTTTCTCTTTTGTAATGGCTGGGAAGGGGCAGAGTCCCAATGACAAAGGTCCATGAGAAACAACCCACTAAACGTTGATCACTTGGAAATTCTTTCTTCGCATTCAAAGAGTCGTCATAGTATCGAGACCCAAAAAGGCAGGTGGTCATCACTCGAAAGCCATAGGAGATGGCGATGTCACCCCAACAGCCCATGGATGAAGTTCCATGTGCAAGAACCTAGAATCCTGGTCGTTTGTTTATGATGGAAATAATGTAACATGCCAAATAAAGGAGTGGGGCCCGAAGGGTGGGCTTACAAGTTGCAAAAGCTGTTTGGGATAGCAGGACGCAAATGGGGTTCCACCCACAGAAATCCGCTAGGTGGGATCCAATATAAGCTAAGACTTGGGATTTTCAAGTGAGTTTTAGGTGCAAGCAATGGGACGGGACCTGAGTGCCAGAAATTCGTGGCTAAAAAGTCATCTAGGGTTGGTCAGTCATGAACAACGTCCTGTGGGGTCGAAGCCAAATGGTTTGCTAGACCTCCATTGTAGTTTGCAAGTTTTCTAATGTTTAATAGGCGAATGAGGTGAGACCTACAATGGAAAGCTCAATAGATAAGTTTGTCATTTCTAAGATTGGTTGTTTTCTAGTGGTGGCATTGGTAGTGGGAGCTTGTGGGCTCGAGGGAGGGAAAAGGTCTGGTTCATGAATAGTGGCCTAGAACCCAAGTTCCACATTCAATTTGTGAGTTGAGTTTGAGGTTTCTCGAGATTCAGGCACATGGGTTATGGGTGCGATGTTCTCTTCTGTCTAGGGCATGTGTTTTTTTCTTTCAAATTCATTCATTTCACTAGAAATCAACTAAAAACACAAAATGGGGTCTGGACAGCCAACTCACCTTAAGAACCCAACAAAGGTGGATGACCTAGCTGGAAGTAATGATTTGATGATGGTCAGCGAATGACCCGGGCGTGGCAACGACATTGGAAGATGGCTCGGGCTCACTCTGGACAAACTGACAAGTGAAAATGATCTTTCAGACTCAACTATTTATAGTCATTCCTTCATTAAATGCACCTCATAAATGTGAGTATGTAGGGTCTGATGGTTTGTAGGGGACAACTTTGAAAACGGTTGCAGGGGTGCTAAGATCTGACATCCAGACGATCGTCAGGGGATGGTCGTGGGATCGCAAGTCAAGAAACGGACGTCAGGGGAATCAGACTCTAGCAAGTGAAAACCTATCAGAGAACAACTGTTGGAGAATGACAAAGAAGTGATGGAAGTCAAGGAGGGGCGACCCGACAGGCCGGGCCTGAAGAGCTCAATGGATGCTAGTTCTTAAAACACTAAGGCAAAACAGCAACTAGGGACCTGCCAAGACTAAAGACCTTGAAATTTGAGGGGGAGGTAAAATATGGTCACCTTAAGATGAACTCCGAGAGCTTACTGACCATTTTGAAAACCAAAATAGGGGGCATGTAAAACAAGAAGGCAAAAAATGACCCAGCGAAGTGAAGGAAAGAGAGGGTCCCTGTTCCGAATGGGGCGTGTGTGCTAAGGGAACAACACAAACCATGTTGCAAATATCAACCTATTCTTGGCCATTGGACTGATGAATGTCGAACATTGAAGGACATACTAAGCAAATATCACTTCACTAATACCTATTGTTATCCTATCATACCATAAGTACACTATCACCAAACTCATCATGTAATAGTTGAAGAATTTTCCATTCTCATTATTGAATGATCCTCCCCATTACCCACCTTGGCTCATTCTTTCCTTATATTCAGTGGGGGAAAGAAGTCAAGTTAGCCTTGTCCTAGTATTGCACTTGTCCTCAGCTCTTAACTTTGTTATTTCCTTTTCACTTATATGACTTAAGATTGCAAAGCCAATAACTTAGTTAATGGTGGACTTACATTTTCCTTACTATCATTTTACATTTTCTTTTGTATATGTGTATCGTATTCACCTGTAATGTGTATCATTTGATGTTCTCTCTCTTTGTATACTTCTTCTATTCATACCTCTATTCTTCTATATTTCATACATTGTTTTTTATTTTCATTTTGGGGATGACGCAAACTATAGAGATGCCCTATGTCTCTTCCATGTTGACCCAAAAGATCCTTTTTCGCTTTTTTTTTGTGTTTTCCTTTTGGGGATGATGCAAAGTGTAGAGATGCCCTATGTCTCTTCCATGTTGACCCAAAAGATCCCTTTTCACTTTTTTTTTGTGTTTTCCTTTTGGGGATGATGCAAAGTGTAGAGACACCCTATGTCTCTTCCATGTTGACCCAAAAGGTCCTCTTTCACTTTTGTTTTGTGTTTTCCTTTTAGGGATGATGCAAAGCATAGAGATGCCCTATGTCTCTTCCATGTTGACCCAAAAGGTCCTTTTTCACTTTTGTTTTGTGTTTTCCTTTTGGAGATGACGCAAAGTGTAGAGATGCTCTATGTCTCTTCATGTTGACCCAATCAATCCATTTTCCTTTTTACTTTATCTTTTCTTGTGTTCTCCTTTTGGGGATGATGCAAGGCATTCAAACCGAAATGTCTCCTTCATGTTGACCCAAAACCTTTCCCTTTTCTTTTTCCTTTTCATTTTCTTTTCACTTGTGTTTTCCTTTTGGGGATGATGCAAAGTGTTGAGACCGCAATGTCTCTTCCATGTTGACCCATAATAGACTTTCCTTTTTCTTTTGTTTTCACTCTCTTTGTGTCATTCTTCCAGTTCTATGTGTATTCAGGGAATGATGATAGGTCCAATCTCTTTCTTAAAAAAATTGTAGCAACGAACATATTGTCCCTAAATCCATAGATCCCTTATGCATTTGGTGTGTTCCTTTTTGGGGGAAACCCCTCTTTCTTTTGTTCCTTTTCATTTTCATGATGTAACCTTACTCAAAAATGTATGACTTGGCATAGGGGCTTTCCAAGCTGGCTCTCATGTCTTCTTCTTTTTTTGCATTTTTCTTTCGCTACTTTAAATTAATTGCTCACAAAACAATGTGTAACAATTCCTTTAAAGTGGGGGCATATATTGGCATTATTCATTTACATTTTTCTTTTTCTTGGTTCTTAGTGCAAACTTGTTACTTTATACAATGTGTTTGTCACTTTACATTGGGTGTAATGTCCTTCATAGGTGTTGTCTATCTAAGCATATTGCATTCCTCTTGGTGGCCTGATGTGACACACTGCATCCCCTAAGTTGTGAATATTCTATTCTTTGATTGGTCTTCTCTTGGAGACATTAGACACAATGTTCCCTAAGTTATAGACCTCACATGACCTTAACAAGACTCATTTGAACATTTATTTTGCATGTTACATTTTGCATTTACATGGCCACCTTGTATAACAAGGTTGCATGCCTATGTTACCTTTGCATTTGTTCATGAGTTCTAAGCATGTGAATCTTTGCTTGTCTTATGAAGTACGAACCAACATTATCATTGTGTCGCCTTATTAAAGTTATCAGGAGGTATAACTTTGATATGGTTGATTGGGAAGCCCATTCCAATGCATGAATTTCCCTATAGCCACCTTTTGGGATTTCTCACCCTATGGACAACCCGAAGTTTCGTGTCCCCAGAGTGAGTATGTTGTGTATTTCTTACCCCACAGACAACCAGAAGTTTCATGGCCCTAGAGTGAGTATGTTGTGGATTTCTCACCATGTGGAAAACCAGAAGTTTTGTGGCCCCAAAGTGAGTATACATGGGCCTTTTCACATGGCAGACAACCATAATTCCCATCACCCTAGAGTGAGTACACATTTCTTATTTCAAACAATTAGCTTAGATCTAATCCAGAAAGAGTTAGATAGATGATTGAAGCTTTCATTCCTTTTCAACATCATGTGTGTTCCTTTATTCTTATGTTTGGTTTGCCATGAGATCTTGATCCTGGGGGCTTGATCATCCCTCTTGATTGTTATTTTTTAATCTTATCAACATGAGTGCATTTGGATCCCTCTCGATGTGCATATTGGGCTACTTTAGTGAGAGTTTAAAGCAAGTTCATCTTCTCACTAAAGAGGGAGCTTAATGTGTCACCAAAAAATGTATAGTTGACATTTTTATGCTCACTTGAGTCTTTCTAGTGGACTTTGGCTTTATTTTTCCTAGATTTAATGTTGTAATGTGGCCAACATGTTCACATTAGGTCTTGGACCCTTGTGAATCATTAAGACTTCTAGGATGTCTTGTAAAGGTATTGTGAAGTGTTGTAACCCACTTTCACAGTTTTCTAAGACCCTTTTATTATAATTCACTTGAATAACCTCTTTTTAACACTTACCAAGTCATATTTTAAAGTGTTGTGAAGTGTTGTAACCCACTTTCATGCTTTTCTAGACTTGTCTTCACTAATTCAACCATTTCTCATGTTTAAATGACCCATTAATGCACTTTCCAGCCATTTTTAAGTGTGTTTTTGAGGATATCCCTGTTGGAAAACATTTAATGCCCCGTAATTCCTCACACCCACTTAATTTGCTTAAGTGGGAGTAAGTCATCAATAGGAGCGACTTAGTCCTTTTTTGCACAAAACTCAAAATAATTTAAAATTTCTAATAGGATTTTGTCCTCTAACCCTCGAGGTTAGCCTGTGATGTGTTACTTTTAGGAAATTTTAGTAAAATAATGTATAAATAAGGGTTTTTCTCTTCATTTTACATCTCCTAGCTCCTAATCTCATACAATCTCTTGCATTCATTTAGCATACAATTTTACAAAGCATTCAAGTAATCAAGCATTATCAAGCTATCCATTTGAGCACTTCATTGCATATCTTAAGATTTTGAACATCAAAGTTGTGGTAATTTTATGACATTTGCATGTTATTTATTTATCATTCTCCTTTCATTTCATTTCATTATTTAGGGATTGATTACCAAAGTGGGGTTAGACCAAGTCAAACCCCTATTCTATAACCCTCAACAATTTTTCCCCTTTTACATGTGTGTTTGCAGACTTTTGTATTTAGATTTCTCAAGCAATAGGTGTTGAAAATTGATCAAGAAGTCTTCAAAGTCAATCAAGTCAACACAACCCTATTTCAAGCTTGGAGAGACTTTTTACCCCATTTTCTATAGAATCAAGTGTGGACACCTATCTGAAAAGAAAGTGCAGACCTCAGGCTACAGGATTTTGTTCTGAGATTCTCAAAATTTGTAGGAGGACTAAGTCACCACTAGTGGCAGATTAGTCCTGCTTCCAGGCCTAAAAAGTGATTTTGATAGTTTTGGACACCCATTTGGCAGATTCTTGTTCTGACAAAGTTTCCTGAAACTAGGACTAAGTCGCCCAGCCTGGCGTAATTTTCCTAGTCATCATTTTTAGTCAAAATTTTAGGATTCCAGAATCTCCCAACATCAAGTTTCAGATTCCAAGTACACCTGTTTCATTCTAGTCTGTTATTTCATCATTTAGCTACATTTTTAGGCATTTTTTCATATCTCAATGTGTTTTCTAGCACTTTACATTTTCTAAATTTTGCATCATTAGATCATTTCATTTTCATATTAGAGCATTAGAACATCATAATTAGGCATAATGCATTCTATTTACATTAACTTTGAGTGTAAACCCTTGCATTTTGGACCCCATTCAATCCCCTTTCTTCTTTTAGGTGAAATCCCAAGATCAAATCATTGTGTGGTGCATCCAAAATCATCATTTACAACATATCAAAAATTTAGAGAATTTGGTTTCGAATCCAGAGAGATATCGCCAACAAAATATTACCTGTTTTCATAGACCAGATTTGAGAAGTGTATTGCAAATAGGGAGCCTACTAATTCGAGAAGTGGTGTCTATCCTAGGGGGAGTTCCGGGTATGTGCAGGATCATGATGGGCCAAAAAGTGGCAATATTATGGGTATTTGTAGGGTATGTGGCTGATGAATTTTTTTTTACGCAAAATTGATTAAACAAAAAGGGTTTTTAGATGAGATTCTCAACTTTCCACCAATATAAATTATGCTTTAATTTGAATTGAATCAATAATTATTATTCATTTTCTATTATAATTACGACTAAAGTCCTAATCGATAGGCTGATTGAAAAACATCTATAACTTCAAACGGTATCACATTTTTTGAATCCAAAACATGCATTACATTCTATGCTTCACATACATAGGATTAAAAAAAGAAAAATTAAATTTCATGAAGTTTTGAGCAAGTTAAGGTGGTCGACATACGAGTTTTTATATTTTTAAAAATTTGTAATAAAAATTCATAATTAATTATTTACTTGGAAAAAATTACAAAAAATATGCATCACATCCAGGAATCCTCTACTTATATATAAAATATCATAAAAAAATATTATCATTTTATTATGGTTAGGGTGGTCAAACAGACACCTACTTCTTATTTTTTCCCTGAAATTTAAGTACTATTGCATTGAAATTTCAAATTTTCACCAAATAGATTTTATTTATTTTTAAATAAACCTAGTAGTTTAAAAACTGCATTCAATTTTCTACAAATTATATTCTTACATATTTTTGAAATAATATAGATAACTTATTCAAATTTTTACGTCAAGTTTCCTAACACTGATTTTTCTAATTTTTTTGCCACTTAAGGGCCTATTTTTTCCATGATGATCCTACACATACCCTTCCTATGCTTATGTATGGAAATTCAATTGGTGAGATGCATGGGATTGCATCGGTTCAGTGGTGCCCAAAGGCTACCCCTCAGAGGGAGTAGCTAGATATTACTGACATGGGTTTCAAATCAAGAGCAACAAGTGCACCTTCAGTTTGATCAGAGAAACAAAGTACAAATGTGTTCCCCTTCTCATTGATGTCAAAGGAGGAGAGACATCATTTGAAAAAATCAAGGGGAGATGGAGTGCAATAAATATTGTGTAGACTTTCTAATCTAAGAATAAGGTGGAGAGAAAGTCATGTGAAAGAGAGAATATTGCAAGGACAACAGAGTGCAGAAAAAGTTGTGTAGGTAGTCTAATCATAAAAAATAAAGGAGAATGCTAGAATGGAATGGATATTGTCTTTGATGGTTTTTCACATTATGTGTTTCCATCAATGACAAAGGGGGAGATTGTTGCAATTATGTGTCTAACCAGTGTTGTCATTGATGTTAACTTATTTGTGTTACCATTACTATCAACTGTGCTCTGGCATGTGCTCCACATTTCTTCTGTGTTGATCATGTGCTAGTGTGGATTTGAAGTGTTGTTTAAGGAAATCATTGAGTGATATATCCTAGATTATAGCTTCTAGTTTGATGAAGAGTGAAAGTTGTGGTCACCGATTTGTGAACTGATCTGACAGAGTTGGTTATCTATGGATTGGGAGAAATGTGTGTACTATGCAGTCTTCCATTGTTTTTTTCAAGTCTTGTGGATCTGAAGAAGGTTTATAATGGTGTTATTTGTGTCCCCTCAAGAGTGTGCATGGTTTGGTGCTTCGGTATGAAGATTTGAGTGAGCCTCTGGTAAGAATGGTCCAATAGCTTGCTCCACATTTCTTGCATAGTGAATACCTTTTTCCGTGGATTGGAAGTTATTTTTAGAGGCATTTATGAAGGTAGTATGATCCAAGTTTGAGCCTTTGGTATGAAGATTTGAGTGATTTATGTTCACCATAGTGAAAATTGCTTTTTCTGGACATTTGGTGATGACTGGGAGAATGTATTATGTTCTGCATTCCTTCGCGTTTAACCTTTCTAGTCTATAGTTCTGGAATTAGGTTTGTAATATTGTTATGTGCCCTCAACTCAAATGGTTCTTTTTTTGGTGGTCTGAGAGTGAGATCTCTTCTTTGTGACAGTGTTGTTTAAAGTTCTTTGGTTTGATAAATCCTATAAATAATGTTGCTAGATCTTGTGTTGAGATTCTTGGTCATTATAATGAGCTTGTGGATATCTCATGATCATGTTTCTACCTTTTTATTGGTCCACAAGATGATCGATGGCCAATGTTCACACTTGAAGGGTTACATATGGTCTAGTCCATGTGAATAGGGGTTTCAAGTTAGTGATCGACATGTGAACAAAATCAAATCACCTAACTGACTGACATATGGACATTTAATGAACGCGATGCTAAAAAGGTGACATGATCAATCAAGATCAAACCTGATCAAATGAAAAGAAGAAATTAAATGCATATCAAATTTTGAGGTGAAAAAGACTGCTAAATTTGGTAAATTCTTAATAATGAGGTTGATTGGTGTGCAGGCCGATGTGAGATATGGAAAATCTGATTGGATTCCATTATTAATGGATAGAAAAGTATGTGGGAAGCTCAATGATCTAACACTTTCTGATGTAGGTTGCATGTGAAAAACCCTAACAGAGGGTTTGACTTGTATGAAATATATGAAGGAATGAGTTAGAAAGAGGAGTGTATGTGTGTGTGCTTGAATAAACAAGTGAGAGAGAATTGTAACAAAGAAGAAGAATCATAAAAATACAAGAATCTGATTATAGTAGTGTGAGAGAAAACAAAGATGAAAGTATAATGTGTTGAATCAATGCAGCATAGGTTGAGCAAAACCATTTTATGCATAGTTGATTGAAAATATTTGTAAGAGGTTGTAGCCTCCATTACTACTAAGTTGCAGCTCATTTCAGGGTGTTGTGGCATCCTTGAAGTTGAAGCTTCTAAAATAGGGAGTCAAAGCTTCCTTAGAGTTGTAGCCCTTAAAACCTATAACAAAACTTTGATGCTTGTGAGGCTGGATTAGGATGGTAGATCCTAGCAGCATTTCTCACCGTGGTTTTCCCATACTGGGTTTTCCACGTACATTTGGTGTTATGTGTTTTTCTTTTTCTTGATTCTGACTTCTTTAGTTGTTTATTCTTTGAATTCCTCATTTGAGTTGTTAAGTTTAATTTTGCTAAAGGTCACTCTAGGTTTAAAAATTTACAATCTATTGATTCACCCCCCTCTTAGTAGATCATTGTGTTCTAACAACAATACAAATTTCTCATACTTGCAACATGTTTAAATTATGTTTCTTCATATATAATACTTACATGGATATATTAATGTGTGAAATCGAGTGTGTAGGTTGATTCCATGACCAATGGAATAGAGGTCTTTATGGGAAACCTAATGTGATAAACTATAAAACTAGAATATATTCCATTTGGAATGTTAATAGTCTCTTTTGTGGTGTATTTGTATTCATAATGTGAATGTTAATGATTTTTTTAATTTTATAAATTCAATTAGGCTACTAGTTTGGATTTTGGGGTTATGTTGGCATTCTAGTTATCAATTCTTGGATGAGGTATTTTTGGTGTTTTCAAATGATTTTAAAAGTATTATTTTATGTATTTTTAGGGGTTTTGGGGCCCTAAATTTTATACCTATGTGTTATGTATCTTTTGAAGCTCTCATTTTAGACAAGTCAAGATGTTTCCCTTCTAAAAATTTTATTTTAAAGAATGACAAATTTGAAGATTGGAGACTTGGAAGAGTGTCTTCTCACTTTCGAATCCCACTCTCTACAGTTCATTTCATGTCTCTCACATGTGTGAAACCTTGGGGAGAGTAGAGTGTAGTTCCAAAGTTCCTATAAATCATTCATTTGAAGATGAAGAAAGGGTTCTTTCTATTTTTTGCATCTTGATTTCTTGAAAGAAGGGGTGAGAGAATACTTCGAGTTCAGAAGGAGACTCAAAGAAAAGCTTAAATCTCATCACAAAATATCATTAAACTATGGATAGCTTTGAGAGGTAGGTTCTAAGAATCCCTTTTATTTCATGTATTATAAATGTATAGAGGAAGGAGAAATGAAATCTGTGTTATATTTGGTGTTTACTTTCATGTGGTATTTTCATGTTTCGAGATGGGGAGGCATTTTTTTCCCCATTGTATGAGTGAATCTTAGAAGAGATAAAATCATGGTTTCATTCCTTAAATTCCTTGGGTGTTTCACTATTGTGGGTGTATTAGTCAAATGGCTATTTCATAGTTATGTGTCACTTGTGTCCGACCTGGTCTTCTTGAAGGTCTCCTATCTTGGGGGTGGACAACCTTTTGTCCTCGGGCTAGGAGGTAAGCTCACATTTTCTATGGTTTTCATTTTTTCTTGTTGTTTGTATGTGAAAGTTGGAAGATTGTGTAAGGAAAATTAGTGGATGAACTATTACAATTGTACCTTTCATTGTTGTTCTTGTTGGAAAAATGAGTAAAGTTATCTATTTATTGTCATTGATGTCACCATGTTGGTAGTATGCTGGAAGTTGGGTCTAGTACTCTTATACTGGTGCTTATCCTCTCTAGTGGTTGGTCTGGTATTTTTGTTGCCTATCCGGTATTCTAGTTTTCACTTCTCCACATATGATAATCTTTGGTTGTGGTTTTGGGAAATCTATGTTGAATGTTAAAGGTGTGCATGATCAAGTTATTTCCTGCTCTAGTGCTCATACATCGTATAGATTGATTGTTTCCTTGTTGCATTGAAGATTATTCTTGGCCGACTTGTTAAGTTAATTTTGATTTAATGTGAAAACTTATGTGCAACCTATTTCTTGGTCCAAGCCGACATAATGAAATGTGCTAAAGATTAGATCTGACATAATAATGAATAAATCATTTTGAAAATACTTTGTGGAGTGAACCTAATTAGTGTTTGCAATGGAGATCAGGATTATATATAAGTATATAGCAAAAAGTTTAGAAGTTGAGTAAGTGTGAATGGGTGTGTGTGAGTCTATGCAGTGAGTCTGTAGGAAAGTGACAGAGGAAATAGTGAAGATATAATGAATGAGAAGGTGTGATCAGAAAGGCAGCTGATGTGAGCACATCTGGAACTGTATCAGCACATGTTAAGTGCATCTTACCAGTTCATTCTTGGGTTGTAAATCCTTACTCTGTTTTGTATAATTTTTCTATAGGTAGTGAGCCTTTTGTTGGATAGTGAGTCCTTTTGTAGGCAGTGAACCTTTGTAGTTGGATAGTGAGTCCTTCTTTTGGCAGTGAGCCTCCTTTTTAAATACTATATAGTGTGAGTTAACCCTCACCATGGTTTTTCCCTTATTGGGTTTTCCACGTAAAAATTTGGTGTCCATTGTGTTGATTTACTTTCTGTTATCTATGTTTCATTCTCATATTTAATAATAGACTAGTGTAGTTGAAGACTTGATAAGTGATTAAGTTTTAAGTTTGAATTTGTGTGACAACTAATTAACCCCTCCCTCTCAGTTGTCCTGCACCTATTTAACAATTGGTATCAGAGCTCTTGATTCCTCCGGTAAAGTCCAACAGCTTGAGGGAGATCTTGAAGATGGAGATAATGAATGACAAAAGAGAACTTCGGACTACTCTTGAAGATCTTGATAAAGGGGAAAGAGAAAACAAATATTTGAAAGAGAATCTTGATGAAGCAAATGAATGTGTTCGTAAATTGAAGGAACAGTTGAAGAAATTTAAGGAAAGTCATAGAGAAGTAAGTGAACAACTAAAACAAGAGATAATTGGACTGAAAGTGATAGTAGAAGAAAAGAAGAGGATTGAAGAATGTCTAAATACAATGGTGTAGAACAAGTCTGAAGAATGTTCTTGACTTGAGCAGGAGCTAGTAAATTTGAGAGTGCAATTAGAGAAGGCTAAACTCTATGAAAATAATTTCAGATCTAGCTCCAATAAACTTGAAGAATTACTTGTAGGATAGAAACCATGTAAAGACAAAGGTGGATTAGGAGTTGATATTATTGAATGTTCTAAAGATATGAAGAAGAATCAAGGTAAAAGGAAGTAGAGAAGGAATTTTGCAAGACGACCGCCTGTGAAACAGCCTAATGCATGAAGGTACCCCTATTTTGATGGTATTTTCTTTTCTTGTAACAAATATGGTTATAGAGAAACTAATTGCAGAAGTAGGATAAACCAATTTTTTGGCTCTCTTTCTAGAAAATGTTTTGATTGTGGAAAGTTTGGACATAAGGCAATAGAATGCAGATCTTAGGTAAGTTTGATCAGTTGGGTAATGAGAAACAGGTTTAATGAAGGCAGAAGGAGTCAATTCTTTAATGGCTACTACTATGCTTGCAATAAATTTGGACATAGAGCAAATCTGTGTAGATCAAGGAATAATGGACGACATTCTAATTAGAAAGTTGTGATCTATTATAACTGCAATAAACCTAGACATGTATCTAAAGTTTGCAAGAATAAGAAAGGAAAGAGATCTAATCTGGAAGAGAAAAGTGAACTGATAAAGAAGATTGATAAAGAAGAGATGAAGCAAGAAATGGAGAAGACTTGAAAGAAGAAAGAAGAAGAAGAAGAAGAGAAATATGAGACTCCTGATGTGTCTGTACCCTCATTCGGTACAGATGACTTATTCAAAATTTAGACCTAGCATGGTCTTAGGGGGAGCATTATCAGAAGATCATAAAAGCCCCTAGAAGAATGGTGTGTTAGAGGCTGGCACGTGGTCAAAATATGAAGAATGCTTGTTCAAAGGTTCTGGAAGAAGAATCAGAGAAAACATGTTGGTATGAGGATTTGCAGACCATTTGAAGGTTTCCTTGTGCTAAGTGAAGTGTGTGTTTAGTAGATTTTTGTGTCTGCCACATTTAATGCGCTTAGGGAAAACTTGACAGTGGATAAGTAGAAATTTATGATGCTTTTTGGTTAATTGTGCATCTGAAATCATCAGAAAGTTCTTTGAAGATTTCTTGAGGCGTGCTCGAAGTGTTTCTGAAGGGAATTTGAAGATTGATTCAAGTAATCTGGAAACCCTCTCTCTATTTGCATAAGAAGAAAATTGAAGAAGTACCATTGAATTTCAAGAAAGCTAATCAATGGACAGTGGCTCATGTGGTGTTACCTCTCTAAAGCTAAAAATGTTTGAAGTAGAAGAATATGATCATAGGAAATTGAAAGGAATTGAACTAGGGTTGAGCGAAGTCAAATTACAGAATATAAAAACCCTAGGGATGGATTTATGCAGTGAATTTCTATGGATTATAGATAAAGAGGTTATTTTTTTCTTGTTGAATTGTGTTAAGGATGGAAGCATTGTTTTGGACAAACCCTATTTGATCTCAAAGGAAGCAGTTAAAGCGATCACTGGATTATGCACTGTTGGATAACTTCTTGGAAAGAAAACTGTGAAATATAAAGATGTGTTGGAGCTAACTAGCATTGGTAGAGATTAGAGAGCATTGTTGATTGATACACTTTCTAACTTGGCCATTAGGTATGTTGCATATGTTATCTCATACAAAATTTATTTGAGAAATCATGAAAGCTCAACTTTGGCTATTGTCGTACACATTTCCCACATGATGGTTAAGGAGAATAGACAATTTGATTTATGTAGCTTGTTACTTGAGAATTTTCTTGAAAATATTCAAATGTCATTGGTTGAGAATTATCCATTTCATTTCGGATCCTTGCTGGTATGCTTGGTGTTTTACTTTCTGAATTCCTACCCAAAAAAGATAATGTGGTGTGGGAATCTGGTATCCCTATTGGAAAAAAAAATTACAGGCATCTAGAATCTTTGGAAGATAATGAAAATATGTTCATATCATATTTCTCATCCTTGTGAGGAAACCCTTGCTCTGTTATATCTACATTAAGTTGATTTGAAGTAGGCTCTTCATCTAGGAAAAGAGAATTGGAGGTTGTTATCAGTGATTCCCCTCCGGAATCGAAAAGGAGAAAAGAGATAACTAAAGACATCATTGATATTTCAGATGAAAAGGAGAAAGAGTCACAGACTGGCACTAAATTCCCTGATCCTGATGATATCCAGTCTATGATTGTTGAAGGAAAAATGAAGAAGATTGGTGAATTATGGGATGCTGCCTCACCCATTGACAGACTGAAAATTGATGATGCGCTGGTAGATTATCTACTTTGGAAAGGTACTAAAGTATCTGTTGTTTCTGATTTCTTTCCAAAGAATCTAATTGAGATTGTTGAAGAAAGGATGTTGCTTGAAGGTCTCAAAGGACATAAGATGGGAATCTTGGTTGAAAGAAGATGTAAAAAGGCTATGCAGAGATTGTCTAGATTGATTGTAGAAACTAAGAAGTGTGTTAAAGAAATTCCAAACGTTTAAAAGTATTATTTTTGGTAGCCTGTTGTTGTAGACAACTTTAGAAGCAGAATTGAAGTGATTGAAACCGAGGTGAATGAAATTGGAAAGAACTTTGACATATTTGAAGATAAAGAAGGAAAACAAAGGATAAGAGTTGGTGAACTATAGGCTGAACTAATCATTACACAAAGACAGGGAGATAATGTGACAAATACCTTTTGGCTCCTTAAAGAAATTCCTAGGGTTTGGTTAGAACATCTTTCTAAAATTCTTATTGATGCTGAAGATGTTGAGAAATAATGTTTTGTTGAAGATGTCACCGTCTTTTACTCTGTTGGGATTATTGGAAAGTACATGCACAAAATTGGAGTTTGTTGCTTTTAACTAGAAGAATTTGTATCCAGTTCTCAAAGAAAGGTATAAGAAGGTGTTTCAGGTGAAGAGTGTCATCTTCACTTAATTTCTACTTGCTTAGATGATTTGGATTGTTGGAATTTTTGAAGTTTTTGGAAATATTTTTGAAATTTTGATGTCACCATGTTTGCACTCATTTTTGGCACCCTTTTTCCATAGTTGTAAAAGTGGGAGAGATTGAAGTTAGGGGAAGAGATTGGAGAGATTGGAGTTGGAAAATTTTGTTTACATGTTGTCATCAATGACAAAGGGGGAGAATATTGGAAAAATGAATAAAGTTATCTATTTGTTTTCATTGATGTCACCATGTTGGTAGTATGCTAGCAGTTGGGTCCAGTACTCTTATACTGGTGCCTATCCTCTCTGGTAGTTGGTCTGGTATTTTGGTTGCCTATCTGGTATTCTAGTCTGCACTTCTCCATGGATGATAATCTCTAGTTGCAGTTTTGGGAAATATTTGTTGAATGTTAAAGGCATGCATGATCAGGTTATTTCATGCTCTGGTGCTCATACAATGTACAGATTGATGTTTTCCTTGTTGCGTTGAAGATTATTCCTGGATGACTTGTTAAGTTAATTTTGATTTAATGTGAAAACTTATGTGCGACCTATTTCTTGGTCCAAGCTAACATAATGAAATGTGCTAAAGATTATTTTGTGTGTATGGAAATATTTTGTGAACTATTGGATCTAACATAATAACGAATAAAGAATTTTGAAAATACTTTGTGGAGCCAACCTAATTAGTGTCTATGATGGAGATTGGGTATATATATGAGTATATGGAAAATAGTTTAGAAGCAAGAGTGAGTAAGTGTGAATGGGTGTGTGTGAGTATATGCAATAAGTCTATAGGAAAGCAACAGAGGAAATAGTGAAGAGGATAATGAATGAGAAGGTGTGATTAGAAAGGTAGCAGTTGTGAGCACATCTAGAACTATATCAACACATGTTAGGTGCATCTTACCAGGTCATTCTTGGGTTGTAAAGCCTTACTCTATTTTGTATAATTTTTCTATAGGGAGTGAGCCTCTTGTTGGAAAGTGAGTCCTTTTGTAGGCAGTGAGCCTTTGTACTTGGACAGTGAGTCCTTTTGGCAGTGAGCCTCCTTTTTAAATACTATATAGTGTGAGTTAACCCTCACCATGGTTTTTCCCTTATTGGGTTTTCCACGTAAAAATTTGGTGTTCATTGTGTTGATTTACTTTCTGTTATCTATTTTTCATGCTCATATTTAATAACAAAATAGTGTGGTTGAAGATTTGATAAGTGATTAAGTTTTAAGTTTTAATTTGTGTGAAAACTGATTCACCCCCCCCCCTCTCAGTTGTCCTACACCTATTTAACAGTTCTACCTTCCTTTCTTTGAATCATTTTTTTGTAAATGTAACCTCCAAATATTGTAACAATATTTGTAAATTTTAAGGTGCATAGGGTTTGTAAGTTATGAAAATATTTATTTGAAAATGATACCATATTGTTTGTGTTTATGAACTTCTGTTATGATGTTATTGAAATACCTTTCTTATTCTAAATTTGTAGAGCTAGAAATGTAGGATTGAGGTCTTTGAATGTATGATATATGTTTAATGTATCCTAATCGGTATTTAAACTCCATTGTAATTCTAAGATAAGCCTCAATGTTGTGTATACCTATAAGCACACATGGTAAGTTAGTTGTATAATATTTTATCTCAATATGAAATTTGTATGCAATTATGAAGTATTTATACCACTTTGTAAAATATATAACACAATATTGTTATTTAGAAAATTGTAAATACAAGTCATTATTATATGTTGTTCAAAACTATGCATACAAGGCACAAGATAGGAAATTATAATGTCATGTAGGAGGAGGGTGTATACATGTAGTTATTCTATCTATTTACCTTGCATCTATTGGATCAACAACTTATAATTAGAGAAGAACCAATTTGTTTTAGCATTATTTCATATACTCATCTTGATGAAATCACATACATCCACCATAATAAGAAAATATTATAAGACCATTTATTGCAAAAAAAATGTATTCTCTTGATATACAAGGGAGTGTGCATGCATAATTATTTTATGTGTATGACAATGTTTTTATCTAATAAATAAGTGATATATTTTTTTAGTTTTTTTTGATGAATAAGCTGCTAATCTATATTAATAAAGAGATTAAATACATATTCACAAAAAAAAGTTTGGGTGGTAAGAAAGCACACCGCGAAGGTCACATGGGCAGAGCCCAGAAAATCAAAAAATCATGGGTCAAGCCCAGAAGTCCAAAATAACAAATAGTAAAAGACGACCATCAAGCGGCCAAGGCAATGCCAGCAAAGCCAGGAGGGTCTATGTCATCCTTCTTCCCCCATAAATCAGTGGGGTCAGGATTGACGTCAGGAGGAGCCCAACCATCGTCATCTTTTTCTTTAACTTCTTCCTCGCGCCAGGGGCGAGATTGCAAGGGCCAGCCGTAGAAAGACTTTACTTGTATCTAGCCAACCAGAACCATAGGTAGAACTAGGAGTAGGAGCAGCATCAGAGGGCCAACTGCCACCACTCCCCGATGGCCCACCAGAGAACCACCCCTGGCCAGCCCACGGCGGAGGAGAGCGAGCACGCCGAGGGGGGCGGGAGTCCCACTAAGGAGGCTGAAAGCGGGGACGAGCGGTACCACTCCGCCGCCGCCCCGAGAGGGCGACCGATGGTGGGAGGAGGAGGGCGAGTTGAGCACCCGGGCCACAGTGCATGGGGCATTGCCCCAATGGTCTAGGAGAACCTGGAGGTGAGCAACTTATAACGCCACTTTGTTGGATTGAACCTGTATCTAAAATAATACATTAGAGCAAATAACAGCTTTAAAATACATAAAAATCTGACAATCCATTTGAGAATGAGCAAATATGTAGGCATTTCTATCCTTCCAAATAGTAAAAAGGATTTCCACCCTGAAAGTGTGCCAAAGCTAGGTATACTTTGCTGGGAATCTGGGTGAATCCCCCAGTAGAATCATGTGCCAAGAGAATGGCTCTGGCCGAAATGGCCAAAAAAAATCATGTATCCAGGTCCAATACTGCTGGGCCCGAGGGAAAAACCAAAAGAGATGCTTAAAAGTCTCAAACTGCCCACAGAATGGGCACCAAGGGTCCGAAACCCCCAAATGAACAAGCTGAGAGCCCACCGGCAAGCCCTGGAAAAGAATACACCAGGAAAAATGGGCGAGCTTCTACTCAACACTTGCAGACCAAGTGTTGGAAAATTGTTTACGCCAGACAGGAGCCAGAGATTGGAGAAACCACCTCTGATTCAGACTTTGGATCATGGGAAAGTGAAGTGAAAGCCACCTGTAGCCAAGCCAAGGCTTGTAGTTTCTCAAAGGAGTATCTGGGTACCATTTCTAGTCTTTCCACCATGGTTTGGGCCCACGAATACCAATTTTGTGAAGCATCTCATCTGGGATAGCACTCACCAGACCCTCAAAAGTAGCATGGTCCTGGTTATGAAAACTATATAAGGCACGAAACTCATCCCAATGCATGATGCACATGGCAGGTCTGAGAAAAAGCTGATGGAGGGTTTGGATACCCTTCTTGTGAAATTTGAGAGCTTTAAGCCAAGGTACTTTAGCCAAAGGTTGATCATTTCTAGCAAAAAGGGGCGACCACATATTGTGCTGGTTTAGGGAGAGCCCATCCTGAAAGCCAGAGCCAGACCATCGGAGCCAGGGTTTGACAGATTCCCAGGCACGCCAAATGCTTTTGGCAACAAACGTACCAATTATCTAAACTGAATCTTTCATAACCAGAAGGGTCTGGAGGCCAATTCCTTTCCAGACAAGTTTGTTAGCGGGGAAACCAGACTGAATGTAGTGGCAAAGGAGAATTTTCCAAGCCTTGTCACCTGTGAGAGCACGAATCACCCATTTGACGCATAGAGCAATTCCCTCCTCTGGGTAGAGAGCAAACCCAAGCCTCCAGAGTCCCTAGGGAGACAACAGAAATCTCAGGTGACACGATGGAAGCCATGATGAGTATCAGAGGAGGCCCAAAGAAAATCATGAAGCAATTTTTCAAGCTTGCTATAAGCAGCTTTAGAAGGCGCCCAACAAGAAGAATAATAAACATGGGTAGCGGCCAAAACTTTAGAGCAAATCTAAATTTCCTTGCCAAAGAAAGAGGTTTGGTGATCCAATAAGTTAGCTTTTTCTCCATCCGAGCAAGCACAACCTACCAAAGCTCCACTGGAGAAGCTTGGAAAGCAAAAGGAATGCCCAAAAATAAAAAAAAATTGCCTGGCCCGATCCACTTCCAGCCAAGAGGTTGCAGCCAAGCAGGGCAAGGCAAGACAAACTACCGATAGCAAAGCGTCTTGTGCCATTGAATGGTGGAGCCAGACGCAAGACAGAACACATTAAGGCACTAGAGTGCCTCATGAATGGTCTCCTCTTCCTCCAAGAGAGTGAGAAAGGAATCATCCGCAAAGTGACCATTGAGTAATTACAACTGGGAATTTGGCAATGAAATGCCTTTGACGCGCTGCAACGAGGCTGCATTAGCCAATAGATAACCAAACCCTTCAGCAGCAAACACATACAACGAGGGATCCAAAGGGAAACCCTACCGAATATAATAGAAAAGGCCAAAGGCAAAGGACTGTCGACCATTGATGGTGATGTAGGTTGAGGCATCCGCAAAGAGCATTCGAACAGACTGAATAAAATTGAGCCCAAAACCTAGAGCTTGCAGCATGGCAAGAATGAAAGGCCATTCAATGTGATCATAGGCTTTAGCAAAGTCAAACTTAATGAATAAAGCTTTTTGGTTGGAGCGTCGGGCCCACTCCATTCCTTCCTAGATGGCGATAATATTCTCTAGAATATACCTAGATTTGATGAACCTAGTCTGCTCCGAACGCACAATGAGGGGCAGAAGATGGCGGATTTTTAAAGCAAGAGCTTTAGCAATGATTTTATAAGAGACATTAAGGAGCGTAATAGGCCCCCAATTACAAATATCCTCAGGATCACCATCTTTAGGTACAAACTTAATATTCCCTTTATTTAGTAGCTCTCCTAAAGAATTGGAATGAAAAGCCTCTAAATAGACCTGAAACAAGTCAGGACCCACACAGTCCCAAAGAGCTTTGTAAAATTCACAGGGAAAGCCATTAAGCCTAGGGGCTTTATCATCTGCCATGGAATGTAAAGCTTCTTTCAGATCATCAGGCGTAAGCAACTAGTCACAAAATTTATTCTGGGCTCCAAACAGCCTATGTGGCACAACAGCAAGGCAGTCCTGGAGGGCCTGCTGGCGCTCAAGCGTGGGGTCTTGGGCAGTGAAAACTTGCTCATAATGGCACACAAAAAGCCTACAGAATGTCAGGCAACTCCAAAAGGACCTATATGCCATCTTTAATCTTTTTAATGCTTGGAGAGGAGTGCTTGGCATGCAAGGCCAAGAAAAACTCCTTGGAGGCACAATCCCCAATTTTGAGCCAATGCAAACGAGCCTTGATTTGAGCGCCTCTAGCAGTGTAGTTGTCCGCAACTTGCTTTTTGTGTTGTAATTCTGCAACTTTAACTTGCAAAGTTGGAGAAAAAGGGCTAGCCACTGAGGCCTTATTGGCTGAGAGCAAATCAGTTGTGGTTGCCTCGTAAGACCACCAACGAAAGATGGTCAGCTGGCGCCCATAAATGCGTAAGAAGTGAGCAGTATGGGTGATGGCATCATTCCACCACATAATCCAGCCAGTACTATGAGTTGGCCTGCATTCCAAGTTCCAAATTCTATGAATGTGGGCCAAGGTGGCCTTATGGCTGAGAAGAGAAGTGTTGAGAAAGAATTGTGTCTTGCATGTGCAAGGCTGTCTAGTCTCCCATTCAATGCAGAAACTGATGGGGAAGTGATCAGACAATGTCACATCCATTATCGGCTTAACCAGAAGAGAAGAGTTGGCGAAGGAGAAGAATGATTGTGCCAAGATCATGGCACGATCGAGGTGCTTAAAAATTCTATCAGAACCAGCCCTGAAATTGCACCAGGTGTGCCAGGGAGAATGAGAATGGCGGCGGCCAATATTGGGATCAAAAAGTCCCAATTTATTGCGCATGTAAAACCACACCTCACATTCGTCAGTTACCCATCTAAAGGGCAGGATGTTGTCTTTATCATAGGCCATCTCAACCATCTTGAAATCCCCACATAAAATCCAGGTGGCGACCGACAATGAGTCAGCAATCCATCACCAAAGTAAAGAGTGCTCCACAGCATCATTCAGGGCATAAACATTAATGACCCCAAAAGAATGATTATCAATATTTAGTAGGATCCAAACAAGCTGCTACGTGGGATCAGACCCATGTTCGACCATGCTAGAGTGCCACCATGGAGACAATAGAGTGAGAGCTCCTCCATGCCCAGATTTGTGGGTGGTACTAAACATAGAACTTGCTGGCCAGATAGATCGATAAGCCGAAGCAAGCAAAAAACCAGAAATTTTAACTTCCTGGAGGCACAAAATATCAATACCAGTCAACTTTTTCAAAGTATCTCTGACAATATATTTTCTGGGGAGGTCAGTAAGACCTCTAACATTCCATGAGAGAAAATTCATAGAAGAACTGTGTCCATATCATCGGACTTTGATTCCTCTCCATTCAAAGAAGAGAAACGATTCTGTAAAAATTTTGGTGGGACCGAGCCAACCTAGATAGAAGGAGAGGAAATCCTCAATTTCTCCTGAACATATTCCCCTTCCTCCCTGGACGGAGAGGGGCTTCGAGAGCACCTTTGGGCTCCTGAACCAGGAGTAGAACTATGCGGCTGGGCCATTATGATGGTAGTGAGTTGAGGTGTGGCCTTGGGTCGAGGCTGAAGAGGCATGCTATCGACCTTGCCCAGAACCGTCGTCCCCTTCTGAGAAGGGTTTGAAACATTTTTCGCTAGTTTGGCAGCTTTGGAAGCTAACACAGAGCCAGAAGATTTATTCCTGCAACCTGTGACCGTAGTCCAGGCAGAGTCATGTTTAGGAGCACAAGAATCTGCTTGACGAGATTGTTCAGTTTCCCATGGCTGAGAAGGTGTACGAGGAACTGCCAAAGGGCAGTCCTTGATCTTGTGGTATGCGGACTGACACCAATAGCACGTGTTGGGTAGATTAAAATAAGTAACTTTTTGGGTATGTCGGAGAGTTCCTATTTGAATATCAATGGTGTCTTTCAAATCTTGGGAAAGGTTAACTTCCACACAAACCCTCTTCTGGGGACAGGCTTGGAAGAACCTATCCGGCTCCACACAAATAACTTTCCCCAAAGAGGAAGCAATATGATTCAAAAGAGGCACACAGGGCAAAGGAAGACCAAGAAACTCAATCTAAACTAGGACTCAGAGCTTGGTCTCATCTGAGACAGTGAAGTCATGGGTCCAGGCATGGAAAAACAAAAGGGAAGACTGGACATACCAGGGGCTGTGACCCAAAATGGCCTGCACATGGCTAACTTCCAAAAAGCGGAACAAGAAAAAACCCTTGGTTAGATTTTGGACCATCTCAAGGTGGACCCCATGAGGGACCTAGGCCTTCTTGACCCATTCTTTAAGCACACTTTTAGGGGGGGTTCTCCTAACAAAATACCCAACAAGGGTGTGACTTTCAAGCCATTGACAAGCAGAATCAAACTCAGGTAAAGGTAAAACCACATCAGTAGGGAAGTCAGAATGCATACCTCGTGGAACAATTTCAGAACAAAATTTTGGGGACGTTTGTTCAGAGGGGGAGCCATTGAGAAAAGCCGTCGAACCGCCAACACCAGCATGAACTACTGGTTTAGGAACGGTTGAAGACATAATAAGGTGCTTAAGGCTGCACTAAATGCGGTCATATGCGCAACAATAAAGACAAAGTCCTGCGCAGAATGTGTAGTATGACACAATTCGGTCGTGAGAGCAGAGCAGAAAACCCTAACACATAATCTTCATCTAAGTGATATATTTGATTATACATAAACCTTGAGACCATATATATGTATATATTCAAATAGACTAATAGATAAACATATATATTGGGATAGATTTAAAACTCTTCATTATAGTTAATTAGAGTAGCAAAAAATCATTTATCCATTGTATTTTTTTGTGTAAAAGAAAAAAAGAGTTAAAATAATAGTAAAATGAACATAGATTTTTTTAATATACTTTTGTATATCATACATATCTATTTTTTTCACCTACAAGAGCTTTTCATATAAAATAAAAAGAAAGGAAGGAGAAACAAGCTCTCACACCATGTTAGATGACTTGTCATATTAAGGAGACATCTATATTCAACTCCATAGACTAGAGGAAACATGTTCTTATCATGCATCAATGGGGTTGAAAGACCAATTTTATATCTGTGACATAGTTGTAGGATCTAGCTACCCACACTAGGATAGCCACCCATCCGCTGATCGTGGACACCATAATCTAATGCATCAACAACCAAAAACATCAAGACATAACTATATATATATACATACATAAATATATATATGGTGCAGATGCCTCACAACATCCCATGGAATTGAGGATGGGCAAGCCTCAATATATGTTTCCTTCTCTCTTCACATGATGTTCAACCCTAAGCTACATGAAGAGAGCGTAGTGTTATTATTCTCCTTAAGGAAGATGGGGCAGAACTCAAAATAATCTCTTTTGAATGCTTAATTCCACCCTTTGTTGCTCCCTTTGTTTTTTGAGCATCTTGGTCATTGGGAGCCATTGTTACGATTTTCTAGCTTGGGGCCCAGACAAATGAGAAATCTTGAATGCCTATTTAGTGCACTTCATATGGACAACTACCCAAACCTAGGCATAGAGTAAAGGAGGTAGTAGGTGGTCTATTTGAGAGTTCCACATATTAAATGTAGTGTTAGATATGGGGCCGAATACATTTAAGACACATTGAGATATATAATGAAACAAGAGAAAGAGAAAAAATGTATGCATCACTCCCTTCTTACCTAAGGATCTTTAGTGGAGATAAATTTAATTTATTTTTTTGTTCTTCCATATGTTTGGCACCCCTTATTTGTCAAAAAGTGAGTTCTAGGAGGACTACTATAATTCATGTGTTGGTGAATATACTAAAACCATGCAAATAAATAAGTTGCAAAATTGACATAAAATGATTAGCTTCTTAAGATTCGTCTCAAGTATTTAAGTAATTTGGTTTTATAAAAGAAAATAAAAGAAAAAGAGATGCATCAAACTTACCCTTGATAATATTATTCTAATTAGTTTCCTCCTTCCAAATAATAATGTAAATATTTAATAGCGGATGAAAGTAAAGATGGGGAGGTAGTTAATATGTGAGGAATACATCAACGTTGTTCACGGAAAGATGGGGATTAAGTTCCCTTATGCCACTAAATTTAAATTTTATTGCAATTAGAGTTAGAGTGGGTTAAAAAGTGGAACCCTTGGATACCTTGGTAGGTGAAAATTATAAGGTAATTTAAGAGCTAAGTTAGATAAATCCCTCACTTGAATGGCTTGGAAATTGGGATTCGACTAGACACATTTATGTATAGTTATTAATATTTTATTAAATATACATAAATTAATAACAGTTTATTTATATGTTAATTTTTATTTCTATTTTTTAATGTTGAATTGTTAGAAATCTTCATTAAAATTAATTTCCTATATTTATAGTGTTATATATATGGGTATGTGCAGGATCATCATGGAAAAAATAGGCCCTTAAGTGGCGAAAAATTCAAAAAAAATAGAGTTAGATAACTTGACGTAAAAAATTGAATAAGTTATCTATATTATTTCAAAAATATGTAAGAATAGAATTTGTAACAAATTGAATGTAGTTTCTAAACTACTAGGTTTATTTAAAAAAAAAAAATCTATTTGGTGAAAATTTGAAATTTCAATGTAGTAGTACTTAAATTTCAAGGAAAAAATAAGAGTAGGTGTCTATCTGACCACCCTAACCACAATAAAATGATAATATTTTTTTATAATATTTTAGATATAAGTAGAGGACTCATGTCCCAATTTGATGCATATTTTTTATAATTTTTTTCCAAGTAAATAATTAATCATGAATTTTTATTACAACTTTTAAAAAATATAAAAACTCGTATGTTTGGCCACCTTAACTTGGTCAAAATTTCATGAAATTCATTTTTTTTAATCCTATAGTATGCAAAGCATAGAATGTGACACATGTTTTGGATTCAAAACATGTGATACCATTTGAAAGCTATAGATGTTTTTTAATCAGCCTATCAATTAGGAATTTAGTCGTAATTCAAATAGAAAATGAATAATAATTATTTATTAAATTCAAAGTAAAGCATAATTTATATTGGTGGAAATCTGAGAATCTCCTTTAAAATACCTTTTCGTTTCATCAATTTTAGGTTAAAAAAAGTCGTCAGCCACAAACCCTACACATACACATCATATCGCCACTTTTTGGCCCATCATGATCCTGCACATACCCATATAATATATTATGTAAATAGGATTATTATTTTAAAGGTTAAATAATCAAAAAAATTAGTAGAACCTCCAAGGAACCTTGTTTCATAAACACCATACCCTAGTAGAACAACCTCCATTTAAGGATGGGTGAATGGGGTTCGTCATGCCCACTTTCACTTACCTCCTTCCCCACCTTCTAGGCATTGTGACTTGTCTATGTTGCACAGGAAACATCCCTAGGTACATAGGTAAAATTTTATATCATGACATAAGAAGTTGTTCCTTTTTCAAAAAAATGGTTGTGTTTTACCCAAATCATAGGCATCAAATTTTGTATCAGAGCACAAGTTCGAACAATAGGAACTCTATGCATGTACTAGAATATATTTTGGACAAATCTTTGGTGGTATGTTCTTATAAGGAACGCATAAATAACTTATAGTTATGCTATCTAGAGCATCATAAGATACATTGAGTAGAGATGTTTAGATTCCTATTTATCATTCCAATTAACTCTCATTTGGAACTTGATACCTTAGGCTCTTGAAGGAGTGCATTCTCTTAGAATAAGTGATTTGAAGACCTTGTAACATTATAATAATCATGACATAGTTAATTAACCTAGAACTATCCTTGAATGCATTGGTACAAAATAGTATCTAGTCAATTATAAACTTTAGTGTAGCCTTACCTTCACACTTATCTAGGACAACTATTAAGCTTGTAATAGAGCTTATTATGAATCATAAGATTTTTTCCCTTAGAAAAATGGTACCCAAGACTATTTTATCTACCAAAAATCTTATAGAACTCACAAGGGGACATATGTTTTATCTACGCATGATGTGGACACTTGGATGTTGACATATCTTAGCATGTTGAGTAGGGTGCATCCTATCATGTAAGTAAGATTAATTAAAAATAAAAGGTATATCTAGTTGAGTAAGGTATTATGTACCCTACTTGATTTTAATCCATCCATGTTATGAAATATTTAACTATTATAATTCTTACTATATGGAACCTATGAAAAATGATTTAGGTGATGATGGTTCACTTTTCATAGAGGCTCCACCAAAGGATAACCCTAGAGATACTAATACAAAGGAGATTGAAATCCTATAATAGGGTTGTCCTAGGTAATGAATAGGATCTAATGAGCATTCACCACCAAGTCTAGACTTGGAAAAGAAAATGCAATGCAAGTTGTACAACAAAACCCTAATTGAATGCAAACTAATCCTAAATGACGTAGAAAGATGAACAAAATGCAATAGAAAGCTATGAAACTAAAAGTGTGCACCTGGGAGACTGAAGAAGGCAGACTGGAGGTTTAAAATTTTGGAAATTATGCTATTAGTTTTGATTAGGACGCATTCACCAAGCTAGGTGAATTAGTCTAGTTTTTGGAAAAAATGTGCAGATATGGGTTTCAACCAAATGGGTATCCAAATCTGTAAAAATCTCTATCAGGCTTGTACAGTGGGATTCATTCACCAGTAGTGGAAAATTATTCCACTTCTACTTTTCTAGAAGTTCTGAACTAGATTTTGTTCCTCTCGGTTTGCTCTGCTCTTACTAATTGGTTTATGGATCTAAAGCTGCAAATTGCCACCTGTAGACCTTCTCCAAGCTTCTCTAAGGCTTGCTGACAACTTTAGGGATTTGAAAAAATTTCTCCAACTTTGCTTCTTAACAAATCTACAATCTATCCCTACAAATCACACACAAGAAGAGGGAAAAATGTTGTGGGGTTAGTGAATAGGGGTTTTCCTTGGTCAAACCCATTGTTGGTAATTAAACCTTGAAATGAAAGAAAATATGAAAGGAGAATGATGAATGAAAAAAATTTAATGTTGCAACTCACCAAACCCTAGCAATAAGGTGTTGCAAATATGCTTGAAATGGCTGCAATGGATGTGGTTCTTGATTCTTGCTAGAATAATGTTGATCTTGCTTGAAACACTTGCTTGAATCATAAACTCTACATCACAAATGTTAGCGCAATAACAAACATGAAGAATTCAATGTTTGACATGATGATTGGCACTTAAAATATGCTCTAAAATTCTTGATAATCTACCCTTTAAATGCCTTGAATGCTCTTGTGAATGCTTAATGATCCATTGTGAACTGTCTTGAATGCTAGGCATTGAATATGAGTGAAAGAACCTTGTATTTATACTCAATTATGCAAGAATTCCCAAAATTACAACACTACAAGACAACATCAAATCTAGGAGAATAAAATCCTTTGAATTAAATTTGAATTTTGCTCACACGCGATTCATTCACCTAAGGTGGCAAATGAGTCCCATCAGACATAATGTATGGGACTAAAAATTAAAAGTTCTTAGAAATGTGTGAAACATGCATTGGGGCCAAAAAAACCTAGGTAGAACTCATTCACCCAAGGTTTTGAATGATTCCCAAACACTAAATTTGGGCCACATAAGCCAAGAACACCTGAATTATGATTGGTCACTAATTGGTGTCAGGATTATCCTCAAAAAGATGCAATAAATGAGGCTTGTGGATACAAAATAGGGTTAATTAAAGCATTATAAGAAAGCCCAATTATTAATGATAAGCCTAGAGAAATGTGAAAGTGTGTTACAACACTTTGCAACACTCCAAATAAGGAAAGATTAAGGTTAATTATGATTAAAATTATGTTTATTATGCTTAGTTAATTGATAAAACCCTAGAAAAGTGTGAAAGTGTGTTACAAAACTTCACAACACTTTTGCAAGGCACCATTAAAATTCCATTAGTTCACAAGGGCCCTAGACCTAATGTGAATGTGTTATCCACATTACATCATTAAATCAAGGTAGCATTAAGCCAGAAATCACAAGGAGGGCCCGAACTAGTCAAAAAAAGTAGAAGGGTTACTTTTTCAATGACTCCACTATAATATAAATTGTGATTAAGTATAGAATCCCCTTCTATGAAAATAACACTAGATAACTCACCGTATGATTGGTAGAAAAAAAAATTAATTAAAAATCCATGTGATTTATAATATCTTACCTATAAGAAATTCAATTTAGCTGACTAGTAAATTTCATCCCACTTTGGTTAAGTAATATAAATTGTGGGGTTTCTTAGACCCTTGTAGGCCTAAAAATATATTGTAAACTACCTACCCTTTGCATTCTTTTACCTCAAGTCATGTAATAAATTTGAGTAATATGATGGTTTTTGTTCAAGTCTAAATGTCCATAAAGAGCATCTAGAAGGAATGGAGTAGTATGTGAATATTGAAATCTGATTAACATTATGATTAAATATCTCCCTTGTTAGTATCTAAAGTATAGAAAGCTCTTTAGGCATGGTTTGTGTATGAGTCAAAACATAGTTAAGATTCAAACCTTATCTAGGGAGGTTTATTCTTAAGAGTGTTGTATTTTTTTGTGAATTGATGAAATTTAGATGAGAAGAACTAGATGTAAAATATGTTAGATGATTTAATTGTAAGAAATTGGATTGAAAATTTTCATAAGTATCAAGACTAATGAGTTGTAAAAGGAGATAAGTAGTGAAATATCTTGAAATCTAGGCATATTGTAAGCCTTCATACATTAAAATATTATTCAATTAGGAAATATGGGCGGGTGCAAAAAGTTGGGGGCCAAAAAGTGGCCAACTTTTTTTAAAAAAATTGAAAATCCATAACACGAGGACGTTATAACATGTTCATGCTATGGCTTGGTGCGACTGAGCCTAAGGCTCAGTCACATCGAGTCTATTACATGCTCGCCTTATAACATGAGCGCATTTTGAGTTGTTTTGAGAAAAAAAAAAAGCAAAACGAAATCATTTTTTGACTATCATATTTCCTTCATTTGTAGCCTGCAAACCCTTCCAAGGCACGCTAACATTGTGGAGACCCCAAATTTATCAATTTATTCACTAAATCGTTGCTATTTCTTTTTCCAAAATGTTTCCACATCAATGGGGAGCTCCAAGGAGTAAGCTTTTATTGTTTTTTTGTGAATTTATTGTTAAATAGGTAGATTTAATATGTTTTTTATGTTAATTTATTTAATTTTTCAAGAGTTTAAAATACACCTGATCTTCTCCTCAAAATCCTTCTCCTCCTCATGAAAAACAACACCAACAAAATCCTAATGAACAACCACAGCAACAAACTCGTCCAACAATTCCTCAACATCTTCATAGAACTCAACAAAATTTAATGGGGGAAATTGAAAACAACAAAAAACAAATAGAGTTAATTGTGAAGTTGAACGATCCTGTAAGTTCAACCTCGAAAAGATCCATGATTGAAAATTTACTTCAAGATATATTAACACATGTAGATGCAATTAGCAAGCAATTAAATGGTTGGCCAAATAAGAGGCAAGAGTACAAAGATTTTTATGTAGATAAACTATCCTACAAATAGGTAAAAATTGAAAAAAAATCAAAATATTACTTGTGTTCACTATTCACTAACCCACGTACAAATCAAACTCTTGACCTTACAAGCAAGAGGTTTCCTATCCATTGGTGCAACCACCAAGGGATATTTAGGAAAAAAAATGGAAGAGGTGGTGGATGGATTTTAACCATCCTCCATGCAAAAATAATGAGGTCCCCCAATATTTCTAGAGGAAACTCTACTGCAATTTTTTCCTCAACAAAATCCCAAACTATTTTAATATGTGGGACTTTTAGGGGAGAGGTGGTGTTTCATCATAGGATAGACCAGGTGCACATCTCAATCCTCAGTGACTAGCAAGACGATCACTCACTAGACCGACTTATGAGCACGTTGATATCCCTTTCATTGTGAAGGAGAGTGTTGAGCTGGATACTCTACGGTCTATTAGTTCTCTGACCCAAAGTATCATCAAACATGCAAGTCTTGCAATACAGCGTGAGCTAGAGGAGACTTCATGGGGTAGGGTTCCACCCCATATTTGTTAGGCTTGCAGTTCCACCTATACATATGACCCCATAGATAGTTAGGAGGCTGGTGCATAGGCTATGTATGCAGTTGACCTATTGGCGATGACAGATGTCATTTTGAATAAGGCTTTCAGTGTCAATATTTAGGTAAATTTTAGCATTTTTATTGAATTTAATTTATTAAATTTCATTTTTGAAATGAAATATTAACTAATTTATTTTAATGATTGTGATAAAATTTTAGGGTCATAGTGTTCATACTATTTTCACCAGCCATCCACTTGCTTTTTACTCCATTGCATCTATTACCAAGGTATGGTAAACAATTATAAATATTACATCTGAATAGCATTTTTATAGGAATGGTATTCTAATATTTGATTTTGGATGTTGAATAGGTTAATATTGGATATTTCATGGTAACACCTCCTAGTGGTGATGTAGTTCAAACCTTCACTCAGGTAATAGAATAAAAAGTTTAACTAATGAATTATACTTAATAGATTTGTGTAGTTTATATTCATATCGTTAATTACATTGCATTACACATATTTTAAACTCAAAGAATTATTTCACATTGCATAACTAATAACTAGATATTGATAGATGAAAAAACTTCAATTACAATACAGTTTTTTAGAAATTCAACATAAGCAATGATGCAATTACTTCACATAGCATAAATAATAACTAGGAGCAGCTGCCAATTGCATTTGCTTGTCATGAAATTCCATGAGACCACATTTTATTGAGGCATTTTTTCAAATAGTTCACTACCTTTTCTATGCTATGGATGCTTGGAAAAAATATATCAAAGTATAATAGTAAGCAATAGCATAGACAAGGCAATGAGCTATTTGAAAAAATACCTCAAATAAATGTGGTCTCATGGTGATGTCCATCACCATGAGACCACATTTCTTCGAGGAATTTTTTTCAAATAGCTCACCACCTTTCCTATGCTACCACATTCTCCATACATGTCTACCAAAGCGTTTTATCAATAGTTCACTTCCTTGTTGCTATGGATAAAAGCCTAAAATAGGTGCTTTCCAACAAACTATGGATTCTTGGAAAAAATAAATCAAAGCATAATAGCAAGCAATAGCATCAAAAAGGTAGCAAGTTGTTTGAAAAAAATCCTCAAAAAAATGTGGTCTCATGGTGATGGAATTCCATTCCGTCACCATGAGACCACAATTCTTTGAGGCATTTTTTGAAACTGTAACTCATTGCCTTAAGAATAGATAATCCTCTTTAGTCAAATCAAATCATTTTAAGGTCTTGGATTTGATCCCAAAATCTAATCCCATCCTCCATCTTCATCCTTAGATCCTATTCTTCCAATCCCCAAGTTCATTTCTAATTCATCATCCTAATTTCCATCCTTGTCCAAAATCAATACCAATCTTTCTTCCAATCAATTCTCCACCATGTCTAACCATCTAATCTATCCTCTATCCAACCTAATCTATGCTAATCCAACTTCATCCATTCCAACCAACCCCAACCATATCAATGATGATGAGGATTAGAATAGATTAGGTTGAATGGATGAAAAATTGGTTGGAATATCCTATTCCAACCAATTTTTCATGGCATTCCATCACCATGAGACTGCATTTCTTTGAGGCATTTTTTCAAATAGTTCACTGCCTTCTCTATCCTACCACATTTTTTGTACATGTCTACCAAATAATTTTATCAAATAGTTCACTTCCTTGCTGCTATTGATAAAATCCTAAAACAAGTGCTTTCGAACAAGCTATGGATAGGGAAAATAGTAAGCATAATAGTAAGAAATATATTGTTCAATAAGTACTCAAAATTTTGTTGATTATCTCATACATTATAAGCCATGACCTGCATCACTATTCTATTTTTCATGATTGAATAATTTATTGTTTTATTTTTAGATGATGGAAGCGAAAATGCCTCCAAATGTTTATAGGGTAATGGAGCAAGGTGTATCTTCTACAATAGACATCTTGATGCCTCTCACAGGGGTATGAGGTAGATTAGTAAATTTCAAATTACATTCATTGTTATAGCTGTTAGTTAATGAAAAATAAATGATTATTGATTTGTAGTTTAATTTCTATTTGGATGGTTTTTATAGGACTTGGGCATGCCACAACATGAGCATGCGAATCTTTCACTTGAGGAGAGAGATTGTCTAGCAACAGTAAGCGATTATTTTGTTAAATATATCATTTTTTATAATGTAATTTCTATATATTAATGTCTTTACTTGTTATTGTAATAGATAAATCTTGATAAGGAACTAAGCCCTAGGAGGAGCATCCCTCGAGTTCAGAGTAAATGAGTGTCATACGCATTGCCATCCAACTGATCAACAAAGGTGACCCATTTGTTTCATTCACTTGGAGGGCAATGAATTTTGATTGGGGTCCTCTTTTTTGGACATATTTTGTATTGCATATACTTGACATTATATGCCGATATGGTATTCTTGTAAGCTTATATGGCTATTTTGTATATATTTTATACTTATATCGACATATATTGATGTATGCCTACATGGATATTTGGTTAATAAAAATATTTTTTATTTATGGTGTCCATATTCGTATTATAAATTCACGCTTCAATAGATATTTGTAGATGGTTTACTTCAAATATTTAAAATCCAAGTGTTTTCCATGCACTCTTCTTTTCTATAATTGTAAATATATAATAAAGTTTGAACATTAAATCTTGATCATATGAATATAGTAATGCTTCATGCTTCATGCTTCATGCTTCATGTATTATGTAGATAAAGAAAACATCATAAAACTATTGATAAAAGAAAATGGAAAGTAACAACTAAGTCTCACAAACAAAAACTCAAGGCATGCAAGTATTATTAAATATCATAAGGGCATTGGATTATTCAAGATTAAGAGGCCACAAATAAATCTTCCCAACAACAAACTTCATAGCGTGTCACCAAAAAGTGTATACTTTGCTTGATATGGGAATAATTAATGATAAATTGGACTTAATGGGACATTGATTCAGTGTTGTGAGGTTTCTACACATTCACACTAGGACTTGGACCATTTCAAATTGAATAAAATGCATTTATTGATGTCTTGTAAAGGTGTTGTAAGGTGTTGTAACACATCTTCACACTTTTCTAGGACCATAATGTTATAATTCACCTAAATAATCTTACCAAGACCTATTTCAAATTGTTGTAAAGTCTTGTAACAAACTTTCACACTTTCCTAGGCTTTTCATCAATATCTACACCTTTCTTATGCTTTAGATGGCCCCTTTATACACTTATAGGCCTTAATTAAGTGTCGTGTTGAAGAAGAACCCGATAAACAACATTTAATACATCTTAATCTCCAACATCCACTCAAAATTTCCCAGGTGGACTAAGTCATCACCTTGGGTGAATCCCATTTGGCTCAAAAATCAAAATAAATTCAAATTTCTTTTGGGTTTTTATTCTTTAAGACCTAAGGTCGGCCTGTGATGAGGTATTTTTAGGAACTAAGGCATAATTGTGTATAAATAAGGTTTTTTCCCCTCATTTTTCACTCTCCTAACTCATCTTAAGTCATAACTCATCATCATTCATCACTCATCATGTTCTCAAGTCAAGCAAGCTAGGGTTTCATTAAATGTTGCAAGTCATCAAGATAGCTCCCAAGGACATTCAAAGGTAGATTATTCATGTTTTCATATAGAAATTCAAGATCAAAAATCATGGTAAGGTACTAACTCCATTGTTGCATGCTTCATTACATTCTTTCTTCATTTATTTTAATTACCTAAAAGGGGGTTTGACCAAGGAAAACCCCCATCCCCTAACAATCAATATTTTCTCTTTCTCTCTTTGTGTGTTTGCAGATTTAGGAACTTTGAGGGTTTGAAGATCATTGAAGAAAAGGTTGAAGACTTGTTGAAGACATCTCTTTGTTGTCCAAGCTGAAATATCAACTAAGAGTCACCTTCAGGTCTAAAAAATAGAGTTTCAAAAGCGGACACCTGTGGGAAACCAGAGTGCAGACCTAGGGCTTCCATTTCCACTCCCAAATTTTTAGAAATTCAGAAGTGGACTAAGTCACCACTAGTGGTGACTTAGTCCCATTGAACCTATTTTTTGGATTTTTTTGTAGATTTGGATACCCATTTGGCTGAAATGGACTCCGGTGTGGTTTCCTAGATTTTTTCTAAAAGTGGACTAAGTTGCCCAGCCTGGCACAAATGTCCCTTCAAGCTCAAAAATTAGAATTTCCAATATTTCATAGTTGCTTCAAGTCTACAACACACTTCCAGGTGTTCACCTTTTTTCTTACAGCTTTCTATTTGGTTTTATTTGCATTCCTAGGTCATTTAGTTCATGTTTGCATATCACAATGTGTTTTCTAGTACTTCACATTTCTTAGATTTAGCATCAATAAGTCATTTCTTTTATCAATATCTTACATAAAAAATTACATTTAAGCATATTTCATACATCTTGAATTCACATTAACTTTGAGTGTAAACATTAGCATTTTGGCCCATCTCTCTCTTTTAGGTGAAAAACCCTAGAAGAGTTAGAGAGTATTAAAGTGCCAAAATCATCATTTACATTTTGGTGAACCTAAATTTTGAATACTTTTCTTTTCTAATTTGGATTCCTTCATCATAGATCTAGCTTGCATTGGCTTGGCGTTAGGGTTTGCATAGATTAATGTGCATGCTAGGTTTCAAAATTTTCCTTCATGAAAAGTGCATGTAGGTTGCATTTTTGGCATCTAAAATCATTGAAATTTTCTAGAAAATTTTCCACTTTTATCTTCGATCTGCATCATCCCATATCAAACACATCAAAACCCATTGGAAATTCCTAAAACTTTTGCAAAAAACCCTAATTGGGACTAATTCGACACTCTGGGCGACTTAGTCCTAGTCCTAATTTTTCACTATTTCATACAACATCAAAAACCTCATTTTTTATGCTTCCTAAGCCTCCTAGTATCATATACTATAAGTCTAGAAAGCTTCAAGATCATTTGTTTTATGCATCTAGGTCAAAAAATATCACTTTATGGTAGTCATTTTTTAAATCATTTCAATTACAAGCATTTTTTACATCTTAAATCATTGAAAATCTCTAAATTTTGCATTTGCATCTTAGGACTACATTATATAGTACTGAGACCATCAAAACCAATCAGAAAAATTTGAAAAATCTCAAAAAATCCCTCCTAGGACTAAGTCACCACCTTGGGCGAATTAGTCCCTATTCACCCCTAAAGCATCCTTTTATAGAGCTGAAAACCCTATTTTTAAGCTTTTGTTTGGTGTCATTACCTATCTGTATCAATTGGCTGAGTTTCTGTAATATGCATTTCATCAAATCTAGCCTAAAATAGCTCATTTCATGCATTGTTTCATTTCACATTTACATCTCCCACATTTCATTTTTTAGATTATTGCATACTATAATTAGCAACTTACTTTATTTTACATCTGAAAATTACATATAAATCATTGCATTGCACTTTATCTCTTTTTGCATAACATGTTCTTTAGATGTTCCTTTGATTTGATTAAACATGGATTTTATAAGCATAACATTCCCTCTTATGAGTTTGATTTTGATTACAACAATGAGGAACTTGTTAGTCTTGACCACCTCATTACATTACCCATTGGTGTGAATGGAAGTGTAGACAATCATCACACACATACTTGTTCTTCTTTTGATACCTCTCCTATTAATGACGAAGTATCTTGGTGAAGGAAGTTACAAGTCTTGAGGGTCTTGATTTTCCATCTCCTTATTCCCCTTTGGAAGATGTTAGACAACAAGAACATGAGATCATAGAAAAATTCTTAAAATTCACCTTACCTAGTCTCCATAACCATGAAAATCATACTTGTCCATCTCCTAATATCCCTTCTCGATGTAAAGAGGATAGGTTGGTGTTAGAAGACATCCCTATTACAAATCATGAAACCCTTGATCCTCCCTTTCCTAATGCTCCTCCCATTTGGGATAATCTATTTGATAACCATATTGGTCCTTCACTTGATGCATCCCCCACTTGTGATGAAGCTACTTTACAAACCTCCAACTTGGATGAACAAATTACAAGCTCTCCTAGTAGGGTAGATAATATGGTACAAGAGAATGATACCTTTGAAACAATTGACAATCAAATAGATTCTTCTTCTCCTCTTCCCACTATCAATCATCCAACACATTCAACCATTAATAGTTCCCTTAGTTGCAATGAAGTTAGCTTGGATGAACCAAGCCTTAATTATAAAGAACATGAGGTTTGTTGTTCTCCTAAACACATTCCTTCTAGGGAGAATATTAGCATACAAGGCAAAGATAACATTGATAGTAATATTATGCCCTTGAAAAGATATGAAGAGCCTATGTTAAACTCTCATTCACCAAGGGATTTTAATATTATTCAACCTCAACTCATCCTTTATCCCCCTTCATGTAAACAAACTCCACACAAACTTGAATTCACCCTCTACCCACCTCAAACTAATGTGTCATAGCAACTGAGTTATAATACCATTGCTCATACATATAACACTCAAAATAACCTGCAACCATTGTAACCAACCCCAACACCCCTACCTTTGCCTAATCCTATCCCCTTTAGACCTTTCTTACTAGGTCTTCCTATTAGAAAGGAGTGCAATCTTGTCGAACAACTAAAGAATAATCCTATTAAGATATCATTGTGGGATCGTATTCAAGCCTCCCCTCACTATAACAACATGATCCAAACTACCTTGCAACAAGTTCCTATCCCTTCTAATGCACAACCAACTGACATAGTAGCCATGATCCAAGGAATAAATGTTGATATTGTTTTCCACCAAAGTGAACTCCCCCCTTTAGAAGTGCAAAAATAAAATGAAGCTTTCATCATCATTGCTCGATACAATTAGATAAGGATAAAGTGGGCCCTTATTGACAATGGCTTGGCCCTTAATGTGTGTAGCGTAAACCTTTTAGATAGGCTTTGTGTGGATAAATAAAAAATTCATCCTGAATCTTTATCTATTAAGGGCTTTGACAATGTCGAAAAGACACCACTTGGTGTGATCACTTTACCTATTATAGTTGGAGAAGTCACATTGAACACACAAATACAAGTTATGCCTCATGATCTTTCATATAACCTTCTTTTAGGCAGGGCATGGATTCATGCTATGAATGGTGTGCCTTCCACTCTTCATCAAAAAATGAAATACATCTACAATGGCAAAGTGTGCACACTCGATGTTGAACATGAGCCTTATAGTGTCTTGTAACTTGAGAAAACCAAAGAGAACCCCTTGAACACATTAACACCAACCACACAAGTGGAACCTACACAACAAAAAGAAAAACATGTATTGAACAAGTCACAATGCTATTCGAAGATAATTGGGATTCCTTGGATTTCGAAATGATTTCATGGGAGAATACAAAATCATCCACAAAGATTCAAATAAGGGAAACAACACAACACTGTCAACACCAACTTCAGATGACCCTTTGAAAGAATCCACCTCAACCACTTTAGAAAAAGAAGCAAACTACACAACAACCTTTGACAAACACAATAACAAACAACCACCCGATTCCAAAGCAATGAAAAATATTTATGAAAAAGGTTATGAACTTATGAAACAACTTGGATATAGTGGAAAGGGATGTGGTGCTAATGAACAAGGTATCTACAGCCCTATCGACCCTATCACACATCAAACAACTCATGGTCTTGGCTATTGTCCTGTAATAGGGATCTCCAAACCTTCACTCACCATCAACAATCTCCCAACCCATACTCCTACATTATTCTTAATAGAACATCTCAACACTAGTGATCTTGAAAATCATCCACACATGCAACACACAACTACACCTTTGCTTAATGTCAATGTCATCTCGCAAAACACTCATGATTTGAATTTGTTAGATTTTATATCCTCCTATAATGGAGAAAAAAAAATCTCGCAATCTAAAGAGCCTTGCGTAGATATGACAACCACTACTAAGCAAGGGGTATCTTTGTCACATACCACTAGACCACCTTCTACCATTGATCAAGAGGGTACCTTTTAGAAACTCCTCCAAGATCACTTTATCACCATCTCTCCCAAAACTAAAAATAAATGCTCTGACAAGACTTCATTTTGTTCCTATCATAGAGTTCATGGTCACTCCAATAATAAATGTAAAGCTTTGAGTTGTAAAATCCAACATTTTCAGGAATTTGGTATGCTTCCCTCTATGGGGGCACCTAATTCCTCTAATTGATATTGATTTTCACTCTTTCCTACATTTCATCAATCATTTTGGCTCACCTCTATCCTGCACTCAATAGGGGCAAGGGGTTTAACAAGCCTTGTCCTTGTATGTCACTTGTGGTTGCCTCCTTTGGTTAGTCGTTAACCTTTCATGAATACATAAGAGAAAGCTTGGGATGTGGATGAAATGCCTTAAGTTGGCTCGCATATGACATACTACCCTTTTTCATGATGTAGCTTCTCAAAAACATATGACTTAGCATAGGGCTTTCCGAGTAAGCTCTCATATTCTCCTTCTACTTTAAATCAATTGCTCACAGTAATGGTGTTAGCAACCTCTTTAAAGTGGGGGAATACATTGACACTCACATTTCATTGTGCAATTTTCTTTTTCTTGTGATTTCCTCTCTTGGAAACATTAGATATGATGTTACCCAGGATGAGATATTGCACTTTCCCTCTCTTGGAAACAAGATGAGACCATTTGCACTTTTCCTCTCTTCGAAACGTTAAGCACAATGTTCCCTAAGATGAGACCTTGCATGAGCTAAGAAAAATCCCTTTGAATATTCCTTGCACTATTTTACATGGCCACCTTGCATGCCTATGGTACTATCTTGTTTTTCTATGAATGTCAAGCATACTAAGTTTTGCTTACTTCATAGAGCTTGAAGATCATTTTTTGTGGTGCATCATCAAAGTTATCAGGAGGTATAACTTTGGTATGGTTAAGTAGGAATCCCAACCAGTGACACAACTCCCCAAAGCCACCTCTGTGTGTGTGAGTGCATACCAACTGAGTGTAGGTTTCTCACCTTTAGAGCCTTCTCACCCCATGGACAACTAGAAGTTTTGTAGCCCCAGAGTGAGTATACTTTGGCCTTCTCACTCGGTGAACAACCAAGAAGTTTTTTCAGCCCAAATTGAGTACACATTTTCAAACAAACAAGCCTAGATCTAATCCACAATGTATTGGATAGATGGTCAAAGCTTGATCCACCCCATTTTCATTTCCTTCTAGTTCTTGCCATTGAATGATCTTGTATCTTCTCTTGTTTCAAATCATTCACCTTGCATGTATCCTTTCATACTTATGTTGGCTTGACTTAGGATCTTGGATCTTGGGGGATTGCACAACCTCCCTTGATCTTTGTCATTCTTTGTTGTCTGCATTGGTATGATAGGAATCCACTTGAATGGCTACTTCAGCGAGAGTTTGAAGCAAGTTCATCCTCTCACTACAGTGGGGGTTTAATGCGTCACCAAAAAGTGTATACTTTGCTTGATATGGGAATATTTAATGATAAATTGGACTTAATGAGGCCTTTATTTGGTGTTTTGAGGTGTCTACACATCCACACTAGGTCCTGGACCCTTGCAAATTGAATAAAATGCATTTATTAGTGTATTGAAAAGGTGTTGTAACACATCTTCACCATTTCTAGGACCATAATGTTTTAATTCAGCTAAATAATTTTACCAAGACCTATTTCAAAGTTTTGAAAAGTCTTGTAACAAACTTTCACACTTTCCTAGGCTTGTCATCAATATTTACACCTTTCTTATGCTTTAGATGGCCCCTTTATGCACAAACAGGCCTTAATTAAGTGTCTTGTTGAAGAAGAGCCTGATAAACAACATTTAATACATCTTAATCTCCAACATCCACTCAAAATTTCCTAGGTGGACTAAGTCACCACCTTGGGCAACTTAGTTCCATTTGGCTCAAAAATCAAAATAAATTCAAATTTCTTTCGGGTTTTAATTCTTTAAGACCAAAGGTCAGCCTATGATGAGGTAATTTTTGGAATTAAGGCATAATTGTGTATAAATAAGGGTTTTTCCCCTCATTTTTCACTCTCCTAACTCATATTAAGTCATAACTCATCATCATTCATCACTCATCTTGTTCTCAAGTCAAGCAAGCTAGCGTTTTGTCATTGCAAGTCATCAAGATAGCTCCCAAGGACATTCAAGGGAAAATTATTCATGTTTTTCTATAGAAATTAAAGATCAAACATCATGGAACGGTACTAACTCCATTGTTGCATGGTGCATTACATTTTTTCTTCATTTGGTTTAATTACCTAAAAGGGGGTTTGACCAAGGCAAACCCCCATGCCCTAACAATCAATATTTTCTCCTTTTCTCTTTGTGTGTTTGCAAATTTAGGAATTTTGAGGGTTTGAAGATCATTGAAGAAAAGGTTGAAGACTTTTTTAATACATCTCTTTGTTTTCCAAGCTGAAATATCAACTAAGAGTCACCTTCAAGTTCGAAAATCAGAGTTTCAGAAGCACACCTATAGGAAACCAAAGTGCAGACCTAGGGCTTTCATTTCCACTCCAAAATTTTCAGAAATTTAGAAGTGGACTAAGTCACCACTAGTGGTGACTTAGTCCCACTAAACTTATTTTTCAAAAAAAAAATGTAGATTTGGATACCTATTTGGCTGAAACGGGCTCCAGTATAATTTCCCAAATTTTTTTTGAAAGTGAACTAAGTCGCCTAGCCTGGCGCAAATGTCCTATCAGCCTCAAAAATTATAATTTCCAAAATTTCAGAGTTGCTTCAAGTCTACAACACACTTCTAGGTGCACAAATTTTTTCTTGCAACTTTCTATTTGATTTTATTTGCATTTCTAGGTCATTTAGTTCATGTTTTCATATCACAATGTGTTTTCCAGCAGTTCACATTTCTTAGATTTAGCATCAATAAGTCATTTCTTTTATCAGTCTCTTACATTCAAACATTAAATTTAGGCATATTTCATACATCTTATTCACATTAAACTTGAGTGTAGACATTAGCATTTTGGCCCATCTCTCTCCTTTTAGGTGAAAAACCCTAGAAGAGTTAGAGAGTATTAAGGTGCCAAAATCACCGTTTACACATAGATATTCATCCTATTTCTAAACATGAATTGGAACCCAATAATTAGAAGAATTTAAATTTAAAAGTTTAACTTGCATGCTTACAATAGTCAATAAATATCTTCAAGAGACATGCATGACAAAAATAGAACCAACTAAAAGTCCAAGAATTTCCTTTTCCCAAAGCATATCTTAAAAGTTGCAAATAAATCAATTTAGGTTCTCATGAATAGTGATGATATGAATTTGGTTGCAACTTTTCAAAGGTGAAAAGTTGTGACCCTTCGAATAGGAAAAACTACAAAAATTTTATAATGAAGTGTGATGACCATGTGAAGTGTATATGTGCCCACCTAGACGTGTTGGTGCTAATTGTTTTGGCCCCACGAAGAGCAAGACAAAAAGTAGCCAACCTTGCAACTTTACACTACATGCAACTGACCTATTTTCCATCAACTAAAATTTTTTCATCACAGGAAAATGACTTGGAGCTATCAAAAATTGAGAGAGGTTATTATAGATGGGCCCTCTATGATCACGTGGCCTCAGATAGAGTGTTTCCAAGTGCCACGCTTTCCGAGTAGTCACTCATCAAAGTTTTTTTTTCTTTTGCACTTTGGTCTCTTAAGATACTTCACTGGTAGAATGTGGCTCAAAAAATTTTGACATGTTTGGGTGTGAAAGAGGACCTTTCCTAGCATAAACCCACCCATATAGATGTGTTGGAATAGTCGGTTTGGTCATATGACAAATAGAACAAAAGTTACACCACTTTCCAACTTGTCACTACATGCAACTGACTCATTTTCCATCAACTAAAATCTCTTCACCACAAGAAAATGACTTGGAGCTATCAAAAACCAAGAGAGACTATTGTATAGGAGACCTACGTGAGCATGTAGCCTTAGACAAATTGTTTCCAAGTGCCATGATTTCCGAGTAATCACTCGTCGAAGTTTGTTGCCCTTTAGCACTTTGGTCTCTTAAGAGACTTCACTAGTAGAATGTGGCTCGAACCATTTCGACATATTTTTGGTGAAAAATAGGACCTTTCATAGCATAAATCCACTCATATAGATGTGTTGGAATAGTTGGTTCAGCGTATGATGAATAGAATGAAAGTTACACCACTTTCCAACTGTACAGTACTTGCAACTGACCTGTTTTCCATCAACTAAAATTTGTTCACCATGGGAAAATGACTTGGAGCTATCAAAAACCAATAGAGGGTATTGTATAGGGACCCTACATGATCCTGTAGACTCATATGGAGTGTTTTCGAGTGCCACAATTTTTGAGTAATTTCCCATTGAAGTTTGCTACCCTTTTGCACTTGTCTCTTAAGAGACTTTGTTAGTAGAATGTGGCCTGGACTGTTTCAACATGTTTGGGTGTGAAAGAATAACTTTCCTCACATAAACCCACCCATATAGACATGTTGGAATAGTTGTTTCAGTCGTATGATAAACATAACGAAAGTTACACCACTTTCCACCTTTACACTACATGTAACTAACCCATTTTCCATCAACTAAAATATGTTCACCATGGGAAAAAAATTGGAGCTATCAAAAACAGAGAGAGGTTATTGTAGAGGAGCCCTATGAGATAATGTAGCCTTCAATGGAGTGTTTCCAAGTCCCATGGTTTCTGATTAATTGCTCGTTGAAGTTTTTTGCCCTTTTGTACTTTGGTCTCTTAAGAGACTTTGTCAATAGAATGTGGCTCAGACCATTTCAACATATTTGGGTGAAAAATAGGACCTTTCCTAGCATAAACCCACCCATAAAAATTTGTTGGAATAGTCAGTTCAAACATATGATGAACAAAATGAAAGTTACACCACTTTCCAACTTTACACTACATCTAATTGACTCGTTTTCCATCAACTGAAATCTATTCACCACAGGCAAATGACTTGGAGCTATCAAAAACTGAGAGAGGTTATTGTAGAGGGGGCCTATGTGATCTTGTATCCTTAGACAGAGTTTTTCCAAATGCCACACTTTCTGAGTAAGAGATCTTTGAAGTATGTTGCACTTTTGCACTTTGGTCACTTAAGAGATAGCATCGGTAGAATGTGGCTTGGACTATTTCAGCATGTTTGGGTGTGAAAGAGGACCTTTCCTAGCATAAAATGACCCATATGAATGTGTTGGAATAGTCAGTTTGGTTGTATGATGAACAGAATGAAAGTTACACCACTTTCCAACTTTACGCTACATGCAACTAACTCGTTTTCCATCAACTGAAATTTGCTCACCACAAGAAAACAAATTAGAGCTATCAAAAATAGAGAGGGGTTATTTTATATGGGAACTACGTGATCTCATATCCTCAAAAAGAGAGTTTCCAAGTGCCATGGTTTCAAAGAGTAATCGCTCGTCGAAGTTTGTTTCCCTTTTGCACTTTCATCTCTTAAGAGACTTCACCAATAGAATGTGGCTCTGACTATTTCGACATGTTTGGGTCTGAAAGAGGACCTTTCCTAGCATAAAATCACCTATATGGATGTGTTGGAATAGTTGGTTCAGTTGTATGATGAATAAAATGAAAGTTACAACACTTTCCAACTTTACACTACATGCAACTAACCTATTTTCCATCAACTAAAATATTTTCACCACATGCAAATGACTTGGAGCTATCAAAAATCAAGAGAGGTTATTGTAGAGGGGCCCTACCTGATCCTGTAGCCTTAGACATAGTGTTTCCAAGTGCCATGGTTTTTGAGTAATTTCTCATCGAAGTTTGTTTCACTTTTGCACTTTGGTCTCTTAAGAGACTTCACTGGTAGAATGTGGCTCAGACTGTTTCGGCATGTTTTGGTGTGAAAGAGGATCTTGCATAGCATAAACCCACCCATACAAATGTGTTAGAATAGTTGGTTTGGTTGTATGATGAACAAAGAATAATCTACACACGCAACTTCCTCAACTTCTCGAGAGTAGGAAGAATATCTTTATTAAATACATTATGTATCTCATTCAATTTGTTCTGCTTCTTTTTCAAGTGTTTTTAGAGTAGACTAACCTCTTTTTTGTTGACAATAAAATATTCTTCTTGTATTTTAATTCCTTTTCTAAGTGGTTAATTTTAGTCTTCAGTTGTTTTTCTTCAATTTCAACACTTCCAACTATTTCCTTTGCATCTACAACTATTGTTATCATCTTTGGAAGTGTCTTTCTTATTACAGAATGCAAATGTTTCTTTTAACAAGTTCTTTACAAAAATTCTTTACTTTTATAGATAAGACTTTGAGGTGTCCACGACACTAATTCTCCTTTTTCTCACTTACATTTCATATTACTTCTTCCTTATCATCCATTTCTAGTTGTATTTTCTCCACAGAAGTCTTAAGTTCAAGAATCTTTAACTTCATTTGTTCATTTTTCAATCTACCAATAAAGATTGGAATGATTCCAAGATATGTCTAAAATGGAAAATGTATGGAAAATGTGGTAGCATAGAGAAGGCAATGAGTTCTTTGAAAAAATTCCTCAAAGAAATGTGGTCTCATGGTGATGGACATCACCATGAGACCACATTTCTTTGAGGTATTTTTTCAAACAGCTCAATACCTTTTATATTCCTTTTCTTACTATTATGCTTTGATAGATTTTTTGCATGCATCCATAGTTTGTTCAAAAGTACATGTTTTAGGCTTTTAGCCATAGTAGCAATTGGACCTTGGAATGGGGCATGACATCTATCAAAACATAAAAGGAGGAATTTTCATTAGTGTTATGGTTGTAATTACCTTAGTAGACACATGCAAAATGTGGATGCATCATGAAGGCACATGAACTATTTGAAAAAATGCCTTAATGAGATATGTCCTTATGGTCAATGTGGATACATTAACAAGGTAGTGAGCATTGTAAGAAAAAATGCCTCAAATAAATGGGGTGCCATGGTGATGTATATCACCATGACACCCCATTTCTAAGGTAGTGAGCATTGTAAGAAAAAATGCCTCAAATAAATGGGGTTTCATGGTGATATACATCACCATGACACCCCATTTCTTTGAGGCATTTTTTCTTACAATTCTCACTACCTTGTTAATGCATCCACATTGACAAGGTATTGAGCTCACTACCTTGGCAATGCTACCACATTGACAAGGTATTGAGTTGTTTGAAAAAATGCCTCAAAGAAATAGGGTCTCATGGTGATATACATCACCGTGACACCCCATTTCTTTGAGGCATTTTTTCAAACAGCTCACCACCTTGTAATTGCTACTTTGTATGAAAACTAATAAAAGGACAATATGAGAACAATATAGTCAAAGTTAGAGATTAGATTTTTAATGAAAAATAATGCATTTACACATTACTAAATTTAGGACATTAATTAAAATGGTATAAAATGTAAGAGGAAAGGGCACAAACATACATTTCTTAAGAGATCAATCAAATTTATTTTTTAAATGATGTATTGCTAGTGGTTAATCATTGAGTAAAATAATTCATTCTCACAAAGGTATGCCAAAATTAATAGGATGAATGATAGAATGAGGTGATGAATAAAAAATCAATTAATGAAAATTTACTACTTAACCAAGTGGAACAACTTCTATTCATTCAAATATTGAACTCACAACCAATGAATTAATAGCAAAGTCACCTATCTATAAGTGCGGTTAGAAGGAATATTATTTGAAATATTGAATAGAAGGTAGTGAGCTGATTGAAAAAATGCCTCTAAGAAATGGGGTCTCATGGTGATGTACATCACCATGAGACCCCATTTCTTTGAGGATTTTTTTCTTACAATGCTTGCTACCTTGTCAATGCGGTAGCAATGACAAGGTAGTGAGCTATTTGAAAAATGCCTCAAAGAAATGGGGTCTCCTAGTGATGTACAAACCCATTTCTTTCAAGCATTTTTTCAAACAACTCACTACCTTGTCATTGATATTGTATTGACAATGTAGTGAGCTTGTCAATGCAGTAGCATAGACAAGGTGGTGAGATGTTTGAAAAAAAAAATCAAAGAAATTGGGTCTCCTTGTGATGTACATCACTAGGATACCCCATTTCTTTGAGGCATTTTTTCAAACAGCTCACTACCTTGCCATTGCTACCGCATTGACAATGTAGTGAGCTTTTCAATGTGGTAGCATAGACAAGGTAGTGAGCTTGTCAATGCTCACTATCTTGTCTATTCTACGCATTGAACCAAAACATATAATTTGTCCAGTATTCATATGTAAACTTTGAACCAAAACATATGTACAAACTTGTAACGAAAACATATGTAAACTTGAAATATAGAAACGAAAGGTCTAACTATCAACTAATCTTGATGTTCATACTTAGAAATTTTAATACATTTGAATTAATGTGCATACTTACAAATTAATCCAATGAACCATTTGGGTCTACTCTACTCTTTATTGTGTCAAGTATTGCCTCATGGTCAGACTCACACACCTTCCACAAGGTCTTGTTCAAATGTCTACACCCATATTTGATCAAATGAACATTAGATGCCATGACAAGCTTCGAGTAATGAAGAATCTTCCAATGCATGTCAAAGTCCTGAAATAGCCAAACATTAACACTCTTATGTGGGTACCTTCTAAGCCATGTTCCAGTAACAACCACTAAGCCTATAGGGTATTTGATGTTTTCTCCATCTATAACTAGGGCCTCCAATTTCTTTTTGGCCTCAACACAATGACACGAGCATTAATTTGTTCCCTCTTCATTGTATTCATCTACAATAACTACATAAACATTCCCTACATTGATATGTGTACCAAATTAGATGAAATTAGTCAACATTACAAATACACTACAAAGTAAGATAATAATAGGAATTTCAAAAACTATGCAAGTAGATATATTACCTAGTTGAGCTAGATTTGATATGTGGTCAAAGTCAACCAATGATTCCATTGTATCAGTTCTAATGTTGTCACAGACAAATACGTTTGAAGTGGGCTAAGATAACTTAACCACCATTCATCAACCCACTCCTTTGACTCGCACTCATTCTAGGCTTCAATTGTACATGAAGAACAAAAGCATGCCATCTTCCACGTATGGATACTCCATGAACCTACATTTGAACTAAGGAAATAGTGTAGCTCACTTGATCCTTTCAATTTACAACAATCCTTACATTGTGCAATGTTAGTATCATCTATCAACCAAAAAATCTATGAACTAAAAACTTACCTTCATTACCTAGACCCATCGAAGCATTACACCACTCGATAATTGATTTTACATTTGTAACCTTTGCATTTTCTTTATAATTTAACTCTTCTTGTGCTAATTCTCTTTTGATACATACTCCTACACCATCATGATCCCCCTTTCCATGCCTGGCCTCATAGAAGTTCCACATATGTTGAACACCTATAATAACATGCATCCTACTCAACCAATAGAACATCCACGAGTTCTTAAACTGTGATGCACAGTTATCCGACCAAATTATATGGTGACTGTATGTTATACCCCTCCTAGCAAAATCATTGTAGAACAACTAAAATCAGCCTTGCATAAATTCTAAAGAACGTGTGTGATCATTACGGGTGATCCCACAATATTGGTTTACAATTTTTGGCCAAAATAGACACTGAACTAATTTTTTCTAACTAAATCTTCACTTTTGGGTACCTATAGCGGCTAAACCGTGGGTAATTTTAAGATGATGCAAACTAGTGATTTGTGAAATTTTTATTGTAGATTCTAAATATATTTTTTTCAAAAATTTTGGAATCAGATTGCAGTTCTTTTTCCATCTACTTTGAAAACTAGTTTTTTTCAATAAACACCATTTTTAAGGAGTGATGCTCACCGTATAACACAACTTTTTTTCCATGAAGGATAAAATTATAATTTTTTAAAATTTAGATTTGTAACTATGATATCTAGTTCTTCCAATTGGTTTCATAATGTTTTATTGAATATTTATTCCTTAATCAAGTTTTGAAGTCAAACCAATTACAATTCAGACATAGGCAGACCGTATAACACATAACTTTTTTTGTATGTATCAAAATTATTTTTTTTTGTTGGATCAAGGACTTCAATATCTGGTGCACTCATATGTTTCAAATTTTTTTAATAATCTTCTATTTTTCCACATGTGTAGAACAGAGAGCTTGATTTTTAGGTGAAAATATTACATTCACAAGAAATTAAAAAAATAGAATAATAAAATTAAATTTATTTAAAATTATACTTTTTGGGAAGCTTATATTAAGGACTACATACTTACAAAAAATAAATTTTAAATGAATTCATTTGATCCCCCAAAAGGTAAATCAATAGTGGTTTTTTATCAGCATTTTGATAGGTGTAAAGGAGACTTTGTTATAGGTATGTTTTAAAACTAGCGAGGTTCTATCCAAGGGGGTTTGATCTAAGGTAGTTTGATCAAACCCTCTTCAACTGGAATGCTTTAAATGGAACTTTTAAAGCTTAAATCATTATATTTTCTAAAAATATGTGATTTTAACAAAAATCAGAATCTCCCAAAAATTTTAAACCAACTTTGTGGGATCACCCTTACTAATGTAAAAGTGGTACTCCCTCAATACCTTCATGTTTTCCTCTATACTATCAACTGCATGAATGAATGATATGTGTACAAATATAGAAACCTTTGTGGATTTATAATATTGTGATTGCACCTCATGTTGTGGCTATATAGTGTAGTTCTCTACAAAGTTAACTACTGAAACAATGCTACCAGTTTATTTCCAACTGCATGTGTGCTTTCCATATGTTCACATATTGGCATGTGTTGTAAGACATGACAATGCTGACATGTGTCATCTAAGCATAATTTCCTGTAGAATATTTGACCTTCCTCTCTTTCACATAATTTTTTTTATAAGAAGTATCTTGAAGATGTTGGTGGGGCATGTATGCCACAATACTGCAAAACATTTTTAGTATACAAATCTAAACATATAGAACGATAAACATCAAAATGGTTAGAAAATTCATTATGTAATCTACAACAAGTATTGTGTGTGATTTATCTTGACATAAAAAGGTTTAAGAATTTCAAAATATCTTTGACAAATTTTAATTTGAGGATACTCCTCTAGAAATTTACAAAAAAAATTGTTTGAGTCATATCAAAAAAATATTTTGGATTTGGTTCACGGTTTCGACTACCAATTCTCTATCTTACCACATCCCTTTGATTCAAAGACACCCTTGTGTTATTCTTCCAAGAGTCTTCAATTAGTGATCTCAATGCTTCAACAATTGGTTTATCTTTGTGTGGTCTCCCGAAGAATGCCCATAATTTAGTGAAATCGATATCCCCAATTCTTTGGTGCCTCTAAATGGCTCTTGATAATTTTTTTCTATTAATTCTCAATTCTTGACTCATCTTTCTAATGAGACAAACTTTACTCAATTTATTACTTACTATTGTCTATGTAATGACACATTGTGTGACATTACTATCTTTCAAGCATGCAGTCTTACCCACACTCTCATATGCATCCATTAGATTCTTCACAATAGTTTTTTCACTTGAAGAATATGATTTTCTCAACCCAAGAATCTTCATGATGGACCTATACTTCATGTAATCAAGGCTAAAATTATTAAAGTTAGGAAAATAATCATGCAAATAAGACCCTAATAAACAATGAAGCACAAATAAGCATAAAGACGTAAAACATAAAGCAATATTACCAAATCTTCATGCCATAATTGATTCACCTTCATTGCACTTCTCCATTTTTCTTAAGTAATATGGTTTCCCTCAAATTTTGAGTATGCAATATGGCCTATGACAATGAAAAAGAAAAATATTGAAGATTCACAATATGACTATGGATGCAAATGATCAAATGACTTGATAGCAAGATAGAAAGATAGCAAGAGGACTTCAAGATCACATAAGGTCGCATAAGATCACACAAGGTGTGTGACAAATGACAAGGACAAGGTCCTTTATAGGGAAGTCAATTTTGAATGAAGGGCTAGGATGAAAGGACAATAATCAATGGCCAAGAATAAAATATGAGGTATGGAATAGGGTTAGGGAAAAATTATAAGGATTGATGGTAAAAATTAAATTATAGATAATTTAATCAAGGGTGGAGGTTAATTAAGACATTGATAGATAAATACTTGAGGTGGAAGATAAGATTGGCACAGACAAAGAGGTTGTTGGAGAAAACTAAAAATTATTTAATTTAGGTGGCCAATGAATAATTAAATAATAAAGATATTTTTTAACTATAGAGGAATGTGACAAAGAGTACCTTTGGAATTAAATAATAATTTAATTCAAAATTCAAGAGAGTAGACCAAATTAAATAAATAAAATATATTTAATTAATTAGGAAGAAATAAAGATAGAAATGAATTAATTAAATAATTAAAATTATTTAATTAATAGAAGACATATGACATTAGAAAATAATTAAATAATTAAAATTATTTAATTATGAAGAATGAAAGAATGAAAGGGGAAATGACTGATAAAATAAGAATCATAGGCCTAAGACAATTTTTAGTGTCTAAATTTTTCCCCTTTTTGATATAATGCAATTTATCACATTGTGTCAAAGAAAATTTGAGTCAAATGTGCCCCAGTGTAAGCAGGGTAGACCTATGCCCCCTCGGAATAATTTTACAAATTTTTCAAAAAAAAATGGAAATCATTCTAAAGAGTTAATTCGATAGCCAGAAAAGCGATGGCGAATTTAGTTTTGAATTTCAACAAGTTTAAAGCAACCAAAAATGTGTTAGAACATGCCAAAGGGTGCATCCAGCTATAAACCCTAGGTTAAACCCTAATTTTGAGGAGGGTATAAATAGAAAATTGGGAAGTCAAAGGCTCATTTTGCACTTTTGAAGTTTGGAGATTAGGAGCTCTAAGTGAAGATGGAGCGCGTTTTACATAGTGAGCTTAGAGCTTACAGAGTGTATAAATTTAGATGGCCAGAGGGCGTGGGAGATCTGGTGAGTACACACAAACCCACTTTGTCAATTTTTGATTTCATGCTTTTCTAGATAGGGTAAAAATTTAACATTCAATTGCATTGCTCAGTGATAGCCACAAGTGTTATCGCATTCAACACAATTGACTATGAATCAATGCAACTGTTGTCAACATTCCTAGGGTAGGATAGGTTTTCCAATTCTGCAATGCAACTGTTAGGTTTCAATGCATCTGTGGGTTCCTGAACTGCATCCATGTATGTACGATGCAACTAACTGTGGTTGTGTGCAACCATTTAGGGCTTAGCCACAACTGCATTAGGAATGACACAAGTGTACTACTAGGTCACAACTAATTTAGGGGTTCAATGCAATCGATCTCCTGAAACGCATATGCAAAATATTTTATGCATGGGGGCCATGTTTACTAGCGATGGTGTATTTTCAACTGCATGACATAGTATATTGGTGAGGACAGTCTATGAGCTACAGTTTTACTCTGTTGATGATCTGGGATTAGGAGCACATTGCAATGTTTCATCCACCAATTGATCTCTAGTTGGATACCACCATCATACCATATGTATATATACATACACAGGAGCAGTCACGCAAACACATGTTAGAGATATTGGTTACTAGTGACATGGGTTGGATAATTTGGTCCACTTCATATGGAGGCCATGGATAGATTTTCATCAATAGATAGATGAGGATCAGCATCTACCATGGTGTTGGCATGAGAGGTATCTGATTGGGCAGACTATCCAGTTAGTGCACATTATTGATATGTATCTGCTAGATTGGGTGTTGAGACAGTTTAGGGAGTAGTAGGGGGAGCCACAGGGATTAGCAGTGTTTGCTCGGTCATCCAGGGAGATGACACCATAGGGCCTAGTGATTTTATTGGCTACAGTAGAGCAGAAAATAGATGGGCTACAAGAATTTCCCATGGGCATGGAGAGGGGGAACAACAGATGCAGGTACCACTTTGAAGTATGATGCATGATGGCATTTACATAAGCTAGTGCCATTGATAGATTTGGATCAGCCAGTGCCAATGGTTAGATGAGGATGGGGTCCTTCAGGCAAGAGAGGTGGAGGGAGAGGGAGAGGAGATGGAGGGAGAGGAGATGGTGGTTGGGGTGATGATGGAGGGGACAAAGGAGATGGCAGCGATGGTGGGAGGAGACATTAACAGAGACAGAGGAAGAGGAGGAGTGGGTCACTTTCTCCTATCCAAGAGGAGGGAGTGGAGGAGGGCCAACAAGAGGAGGGTAGGTAGGAGGAGTCCATGCCAGATGTAGAGATAGAGGAAAAGAATCCTAAGGGAGAGCAGCTTGAGGTGTTAGTGGATGTTGATGCCATGGATGTGGAGGTGGGCGGGAATGAGGAGTAGCTTGAGGAGGATGATATGGGTGAGGAGGAGTAGATCCTTTGTGAGAGGATTTTGTATAGAGATGAGGGGTTTGAGGATGTACCCATCAAGGGTGGTACAGGGGATAGAGATCAAGAGCTGGAGAGTCTATAGGCTAAGCTTCAGGATCTATAGGAAAGAGAGATGGCTTATAGGTGGAGATGGGCATAGCTATCATTAGAGCATAGTAGGCAGAGCAAAGGAGTCTAGACATTATTGCCACTTGTAGTGGGTCTATAGCTAACATAGTTCGAGAGGTTGCCAGGATTGGGCACAGAGAGTAGCAATACAAGAAGCTCTATGAGGTGGCAGTGGAGATCCACCAGAGCGGAGTGCACCTAGTGCTTTAGAGGTTGTTAGGAGTAGTCATTCTCATAGCAAGCAGTCTCGGAATAGATATAGCCAGGGCAAGAGCAGCAACATGGGCTCTGGGGAGCACGACAGTATTGGATAGACTAATTTTGACTCGTGTATTGTGACACTTATATTTTGTATCCATTGAGCTTGAGAGCTCTATTTTTGGGAGATACATTATGAAATTATTACTGTGACATACTTTCTGAGAGATATATATATCATTTTTGGTGGTGATTATATGATATGTAGTTTTTATATGATATGCAATTTTTTATATGATATGTTTTATGATATTCATGCAACCTATGATGATGTCTTAATTCTATATGATGATGTATGTATTTATTTTTGTGGTGCTATAGATGTCATGTATTGATGCTATGCTTATGATCATGAGATGCAATGTGATTTTATGTATTTGTGATACCATGTGAATGTATGCAATGTAGTAATATGCTATGTGATTCATGATGGTTGTGAAATGGGATGACAATGAATGTATGTTATGCAATGGATTCCTAAATGCAATAGATGTGTATATTTTTGTATTTTCAAATACAACATATATGTATGATTTACTATGTATGCATGCATGACAATGCTTAAATGATGCTTCTAATATGAATGCATATGTAGGATGCTTTCTTTTTGTGTGTCACAGGACTCTATCATAATGCAAGAAAGAAGAAGTGTTAGCGCAAAAGACATGGATGCTAGTATTAGAATGACTTCAATATTTTTTCAAAACATAATAGGCCTTGCATGAATCATCATTGGGTATTAAAAATTACTCAAATGGAGAAAAAACACCTTGATATGAGATAGACCAAGGTGTGCAAGGTCCCATTTGCAAAATAGACAATTGCAGACAAGGAATATCCTAGCTCATACTAAGGGAAAAGTTTCCCCAGTCTTTTTGCTGAAACAATCCACAAATAGCAATCAAAAGAAAAAGAGTCATGAAACATCATTGCTCCTCTAAATCCTTCATGGGACATCCTCAAGGAACTAGTAACCTGACTCATAGAGAAATTCCAAAAGAAAGATAAGACAAGACAAGCCACAATGTCAATGGCCAGTTAGAGTGTTTTCCAAAATTTAATTTGTTTGATGTTTAGTTGAATTGGTGATTGACAGGTTGATTGTTTGATGAAGCCTGGTTCAAGAGAGAAACATGTCATATAAGACATATAGTCTAGTTTCGATCATGTGACCACCTGTATAATGGAAATGATGATGTTTGACTAATGACAATGTATGGTTCAGGAAAGACACATCCTAAATAATACATAAGTTTATTGTTTCAATGGTTTGACTATTTTAACAATTTTTTTGGTTTGACTGAGTGACGTTGTTGACTTGTTTGTCTTATTGGTGTGTGATTTTTCCAATGTTTCGATGACCATTTGTGTCTATGTTGACAATTTCTAAGTTATTTGAGTGACACGACGAACCCTAAAGGACTAACCTAGGTGGCTGCAGGGGCTCATCAACAGATGGCCTTTCCTACGAAGCAATGTGTAGAGACCTCATAGTTCGACATGACATGACTTTGTTTTATTGACAATGGACTAAGTCATGATTTAATTTGACAAAACCTAAGAGGATTGACCTAATTCCTTAGGGGCACATCGAAAGATTACCTTGCCTACATTCAGTCACAGAGGAAATGTAGTTCGACAATGACATGGACTAACTGACATGACTGACTTTGACTCTATTTTTTGGATTTTTTCAAGATTATTTGGATACTTTCATGTTTTTGACATTTTTTTATTTTTTTGGATTTTGAAGGTTTTATGATTTTTTTATCTTTTTGATAATATTTTATTTTTTTGTCTTTTTGGGATAAAGCTACCTTTGCTAGCATATGTACAACCCAATGATGTAGGTCAAGTATTTTCCCCCAATTAGGCATAATACTAATTTATTAGGAGTGTAATGGGGTGAGTTATGAAGAGAGCAAAAGGATGCCCAATGTCAATTGTTCTAGATTATGGAAAGGATGACTAATCATTATTATAGGTCATATGGAAAATGTGGTGAAGCAAATGACATGGAAAAGTCAGGGTTGGAATGATGGTAGACGATGAAGCAAGGTCAACTACACATGGCACCTGTTTGCTAAGTTTTCACCATGGTACTTATCCAAAGTGCCACCGAAGTGGTTTTCACTATTAGATGAATTATTTCTCTCTTCTTCTTTTTTGGTGTTACTAGGACACCTGTTTGCTAGGATTTCATCAAGGTAGTGATTTTTTTGTTTTATTGATTTTTTTGATTTTTTTGTATTTTTCATGATTAAGACAAGGCTCTCAAAAGCTATGTGTAGAATCGATATGTCATAATGATGCATTGACGTTGTTCGGATGATCATTTTGGATGAAAGGACCTTATTTGGATGTGAAATGTAAGTGGAAAATATGATGGATGATAAAAGTGGTAGAAGAAAGAGGCTATGGTATGATCCCTAATGTGCACACTACATGGGCCACCAAGCTTCAGACGAAAAGTTGTTTGGGCGACCAATGAGCTAGAGTACATCAAAGGGTCATCATCAAAGGTACATTGAAAAACATCACAAATGGAGGTGAGATGATAAGTGAATATGGATTGGTTGAAGGGAATGTATGGAATGAGTGAAAGTGATAGAGGTGAAGACCTTGGATCAACAAGCTCTTTGTTTGAATTTTTGCACTAATAGATGCCCCCAGTGATTTTTGATCTAGGAACATTCTTGGAGACCAATGCTTTCTAATTTTCACTTTTAATTTTTTACTTTTGATTCATCCAATAGCTTTTTATGATGGCTAGAGGACTTATCTTGACATTCTTGCTCATTCTTGACTTGTATTCTTGATTGGTCCAATAGCTTTTCATTTTGTCTAGAGTACTTTTCTTTGTTTTCTCTTTTCAACATGTCTTTTGATTCTTGATCTCCTTTTAAAGGAATTTTCATTCTTAATTCTTGGAATTTTTCTGTCTTTTTCTTTAGATATGACTTGTTGATCCATGTTTATGATGCGTATGGATGTGAGTGGAATGAATGAAGTGGATGGAGTGACTGGAATGCTTGGTGAATTAATGGGAGTGATGATTTCAACAATGTTGTCTTTGGGACTGGCCTTTTTAGTATTGTTCACGTCTTGATGGAGGTGTTCCCATCCTTATTGACTTGGCAAGATGGCTTAGTAGAGGCAACAATGGGGGACATACCCTAACCTAGAGTAGGTGGTATGCAAGGATGATGTATGGATATCCTTAGTGAGGAAAAGATTAAAGAGTGTGAACATTAAGAACTTGCATGGAGGCAGATATGGCAAAAGAAGATGTGTCATCAAGATACCAAGAGGTTTCGATCCAAGCACGACCATCTATTTGTGTTCCTTCTGAAATTGTCTTGACATCATTATTGGAAGTCTAATCATCTTTGGTAGTTATAGCATTGTCATTTGTCTGTAAATTGTTCATACGATACTCTCCACATCCCATGTCATACACTTGGACCTTGGGGTTTGATAGTATGGTAGATGAAATGGATGCTTTAGTCAATGAAGATGGATCAATGTAATGTGACAAAGTGGAAGATGAATCTTCATTATTGACAGGCACTCAGAATTGTGTGATCCCTCTCAGATTACTATAGTATTGGAATGGATTGGGATCACCATCTATGGTTATTTTCATGTCATTATATAGAAATTTAAGGCATTGATGGTAAGTGGATGGGACGGATTTCATGGCATGAATCCATGGTTGGCCTAAGAGATGGTTATATGGTAGTTTGAGGTCCAAGACTTGGAAAGTGGTTTCCATGACTACGAGTCCAGCTTGAATAGGCAGTGTTATGATTCCTTTAGACTTTCTTTCTTCATCACCGTATGCCTTGATAACAATACCTATAGTAGTGTCTACACATGCCTCTGAAAATCCTAATGCCTTAACGAATTTTAAAGTGAAAATATTTAACCCTGTTGGACTCCATCTACCAAGACTTGTTTGACTTTGGCTTTATGGACAAGGACCTCAAGATGTAAAGGGTCATTATGATTTAGATTTTTTGTGGAATAATCTTGCTCGAAAAAGGTAGTATGGTGGGAATTCATCAAGTATCCAACCATTTCTTCAAAATGATTGACATCAAGATCAGTAGGTATGGTCATGTTTTGCAAGGCTTTTTCTAAGATGGCCCTATGGTCAGGAGCTATGTGCAACAATTCAAAGATTGAGATTTGTGTTGGAGTCTTCCCTAATTGGTCAAGGAGGTTGTATTGGTCTTTCGATGTTTGTTATTTTTTTGGAGGAGAACCTTCAACGGTTATTTTGGTACAATAAGTATTGACAACACATTCAGGAGCTTTCTTAATGGTGATGATATAAACATGTTCATTGGTAGCTCGAATGTGATTTATGATAGTGGAATGTCCATAGTCATATTTGATGTTGGTGTAATTGGTTGAGTTATTCTTAGTCTTATTGGTTGTGTTGAGGGATTTTCCTTTTCCATGGTAATGCAATGGATCAGAAAAGACTTTATGGTCACTGTTTCAAGTATGTTGCATTTTTCCATTAACCTTAATAGTACCATTTTCCATGAGGTCATGTATAATATTCCTCAACTGTCGACATTGCAAAAGGTTATGTCCTTTAGTTCAATGATAGTCACAAAAAGCATTGTCATCCTACCAGGAGGGTTTGAACTATCCAAGATCATATTGTTTGGGCTAAAGAATTTATATGACATTATGCTATAAGAGTTGTTTGAAGACTGACTCAATTGGTTCACCAAGTGCAGTGTATTGTCGTTTTGGAAACTTCCTTTGTGTTCTTGATTGTTGTGTGTTTTGGACAACATTAGTGGTTTGGTTAGAATCTTTCAATATGTTTTTTGATGTATTAGGGCCTCTAAGTGAAATAATAGGACTTTCATGTATATTCTTTGCATCGACAACTCCATCATTGGTGACATTCTTATTTCAGGACCAATATTTTTTCTTATCATTTGGGATGTTTTGGTTGCTTGTGTTCTTGTTTTCGATTTTGAGTTCACCTTTTTCAATGAGATTCTTTTCAATGATAATGCCTTTTTTCCACTAGGTCCACAAATGATGTGCAACATTGTACTCTTAGTTTGCTTCTCAATTTTGAGTTGAGGTTTTCTAGGAAAATATTGACCCTTTTTTTTTTGGGTATCTCAACTAGACATCAACTAGCTAAGCTTTCCCACCATTGAAAGAAGGTGATAAATTTTTCTCCTTCCTCTTGTGTAGTGTGACATAAAGTGGCTATTAATATTTCATTGTCGATGTTAAAGGCGAAGTGTTCAATGAATTTTTTGGCTAATTTGCCCCATGTTCTTATGCTAGTTGGAAGTTTAGAAAACCATTCAAGTGTTATGCTAGTAAGGCTTCATGAAAAAAGTCTGATGAGATATGTAGGCTCAAATGTGATATCTATGCAATGTGTGGTAAATTCCCTTATGTGCTTAATATAGTTATGCTTCCCATTGTACTTTGGAAAATTTTGTATAACATATCCATGCAGAAAGGGTGGCATGTATAAACTTTTGTCAAAGGGAAATGGACATAAGTCTTACACTGTGTGTGCCTTTTTGGTTGTCATTTGTATGTTATACATTTTTTGTTAAAGGGATATCACTTGTGTTTGCAAGACATCATTTGTGTATTGTTTGGGTCTTTATGGCCATGTTGCAATCCAACACTATGTGACGGGTTTTGGTTTAACTTGTGGGCATAGGATGGATTTTGGTTTTGTAAATGGGATGTGTATGTCATATTTTGGGTTGGCATGTTTTGGGTTGGAATGTGTTGGGTTGGAATGTTTTGGGTTGGAATGTGTATGTTGTGGAATGGGTTGGATGAGCTTGCAAGGATGTGACCATGCAGATTACCTTGTGTGTTTGGTATAGTTTTTATAGTGTTAAGGACAATATTAGGCCTATTTGTTGTGTCGTGTATGCCAAATAGGTTTGACGATGAAGCTCCTATGGTAACTATTGTGCCTTGTGTCATGCTTTGGGTGCCAAATAAGGAGGTGTGGATCTTAGTTGCATCTTTTTTAGTTCCTCCTATTGGCATGGATGTGTTTACTTGTAGAATTGAGGTGTTGTTCCCTTGAGTTTGGTTATTAGATGTGGATGTTGATTGTATGGTACTTATGTCAAACCCAAGGGGTAGTGTCACACCTCCTGTCAAGAGTTTTTCTAGGTTTAACATTGAGGGTCATGTGCCAAGTATTCATTTATAAAGGAGGCAAATTCAGGATCTTGTGAGGTAGCCTCTATGTCTTCCACCATAATATTCCCCTTTTGGTCTCTAGTGACAAATTTTTCAAATTGTGATTTGTATGATTTAGGTGACCCTTGTGAGGAACTTGCAAATGGGTTGATAAAGTATTTATCTATTGGGAAAGCCATCTTGTATTTTTGTTTCCTTTGCAACCTAGTTTCGACCATGTAAGACTTGCAAGAGGTAGTGTTTGTTATATGGTATGACTATGGGAAGAATATGTCTAAGGATGACCAAGGTATGGCTAAAACCAAGGTTATGCAACTATTTTTTTGGATTTGTTGAGGTATAATATTCCTAAGGATGATAATCAACTATGGATTTCAAGGTGACAAAATGCCAAGATCTCAAATGTAAGTGTTACAATGGGGTGCAAAGTGTGGTAATGCCAATGCAAGTAAAATGCAAGTGTAATGGAAATGACCTATAAATGAGACTAAAGGTATGACTATAAACTACCTTATGGGGAAACCAAAGGTAGGGTTGCTCAACTAAACCAAGAGGACCAAAGATGCCAATAGGTTGCCAAGACTTCAATGATAATGGTGACTAAGTGACAAATTTTGACAAAGGTGACCTTCAAACTAGCCTTGGGAGTTGAGGGACAACCTAGGTGACAAAAGGGCTAAAATGATGGAAGATGTTGGAATTAGGGAAACCTTAATTTGGTCTCTATGGACTGATCTTAAGTTTTCTAAGGTGTATACCAAGGTCTATGCAAGCTAAAAGGTAAGCCAATGCTTTGTCTATGATGGATGCAAGGTATGCAATGGTAACTAAATGACTAAATGTTGAATGAAAGGTTTGCAATTCTGTAGGTGAATAATTTGGTTATGCTTAGGACTGATCAGAGAGAGGTTTTATTTCAGTTTTAGTCTCAAACAATTGCAGCTCAAGATAGTCAATTGTGTTTTACAAAATTGGTGGTTGTAGCTCAGATTTGTCAATTGTGGTTTACAACAATTTCGATTGTGGTTCGGGACAATTGATTGTGGTTCACAGTGCACTGGTTTGAATTTTGGTTGAATTTTGTCAAAAGTTTGAGGTGATAATGTGAAATTTGGTTTTGGAAAACATTGCAACCACTCTGAAAACACTTGTTCCTAGTCTTTTTTGAATGTTGAAATGTGTAAAAGACACTTGCAAACACACTTTACAACCTATGGCTTCTCAAAAGATACCACCTGCTAGATCCCCACTTAGATTTCTCCAACCACTTAAACAAGGCAGACAACTAAAGACTTGGTGGCATTGGCCCCCCCTTATAGTGCACTCACATCTTGCTCACCAAATCTCAATTCCCCACAAGGAGGAATTCTTGTCTCTACACAATGCTTAGTCAGGATGTGAGGCGGCTTTAGAACGACCATTCATGTGCTAGCAAGTGAAAGTGATTTTGGCCACTACAACAAGGTTCTTAGTGAATACTCAAGGAAATGGCTCCTCGTAAGCGTCCAGCAAGCCACTTAAGGCTTTAATCACTCTACTAGGGGCTCTTATACCTTTAAATGAAAAGATAGGTACCTTGTTTCAAGTGACACTATACAGAAAGGGTAAAGACTATCGTGAGGACTTGACAATTTATTCTTATCCTTTTATATACCAACCCAAGTGAAAAACTAGTTGGATTCATTCCCTCTTTCGAGGCAGGCCCCTCTAAAGGAAACAAAAGCAAGGAAAAATGTTTTTAATCACCCAAGATTGCATGAAGTGCAAGGGGAGTGCATACAAAAAACACCTTTGCCTCACACTTGCATGGGGTTCATTTTAACTCCAAAATCCAAATGTGTGAAAAGACAATGCAAACACTTGTTCTTTTTAATCTCCAAAGCAATATGTGAGAAAGACACTAGATGCAAGATCAATTTTAAACCAATGAGTGACAATGCAAGTACTTTTTAAACAAATGAGTGAAATTCAAATTAGGTAAATTGATCCCAATGACATGATAATGTAGGATTAATTTTAATGCCAATGAGTGAAAAGAAAACAAGATAGTTTTGTTTGATCAATGTAAATGGAAATGTCTCCTTCGTACCTATGCCACACACTAGAAATCAGATATTAGTAACAAAAAACCCCTAATCTATGAAATTCAAATGACCTAGACTAGAAATTTTAAATGAAATCTAAAAATTTGAAAAGACTGATAATTGCATTACAGAAATTACAAATGCAACTCGCTATAGTGAGCAGATACGACTCAAAAATTGTGACTATAGTTCACGAGATGTCAATTGCGGTTCACCAAAATAGATGTGGATTAGATTTATAGTGATTGCGGTGAACCAGAATGATGATTATGGAAAATTATAGTTGAATGTGGTGCAAAAACCTACAACCCATGAAATATTTAAAAAGTCTGCCAAAAACAAATGACCTAATGATGCCTATGATATGAAGCTACGGTTAGACTAACAAACTAGAAAGCTAAATGACCTAGATCTAACAGAAAATAACTAGGAATCAAACAAAATCTAAGTGTTCCCCTATGCAAAACAATTTCATCATTTAGCCTCACAATTGCATTGTTTTGGCTTTTGTGATTGCATCAATATGTACTTGTAACCTACAATTATGAATTTTTTGTACGATCTATGCGATTTTGAAGGTTCACATTAGGTTCACCAATGTAATCAGGGCTAAAAATATTAAAGGTAGGCAAATAATCATGCAAATAAGACCCTAATCAACAATGAAGCACAAATAAGCATAAAGACATAAAACATAAAGCAATATTACCAAATCTCCATTCCATCATTGATTCACCTTCATTGCACTTCTCCATTTTGCTTGAATAATGTGGTTTCCCTCAAATTTTGAGTATGCAATATGGCCTATGACAATGACAACAAAATATTCAAGATTCACAATATGACTATGGATACAAATGATCAAATGACTTGATAGCAAGATAGTAAGATAGCAAGAGGACTCAAAGATTGCATAAGGTCACATAAGATCGCACAAGGTGTGTGACAAATGACAAGGAAAAGGTCCTTTATAGGGAAGTCAATTTTGAATGAAGGGCTAGGATGAAAGGACAATAATCAATGGCCAAGATTAAAAGATGGAGGTATGGAATAGGGTTAGGGAAAAATTATAAGGATTGACGATCAAGATTAAATTATAGATAATTTAATCAAGGGTGAAGGTTAATTTAGAAATGGATAGATAAAGACTTGAGGTGGAAGATAAGATTGGCACAGACAAAGAGTTTGTTGGAGAAAAATAAAAAATTATTTAATTTAGGTGGCCAATGAATAATTAAATAATAAAGATATTATTTAATTATAGAGGAATGTGATAAAGTGGGCCTTTGGAATTAAATAATAATTCAATTCAAAATTCAAGAGAGTGGACCAAATTAAATAAATAAAATTTATTTAATTTAGGAGAGAAAAAGCTAATGAATAATTAAATAATTAAAATAATTATTTAATTATAGTAGAAAGTGGACAAAAATTAAATAAATAAGAATTTATTTAATTTTAGAAAGAAAGGGACTTAATTAGTGACGTAATTAAATAAATAATTTTTTTTAATTAATTAGGAAGAAATAAAGATAGAAGTGAATTAATTAAATAATTAAAATTATTTAATTAATAGAAGAAATATGACATTAGAAAATAATTAAATAATTAAAATTATTTAATTATGAAGAATGAAAGAATGAAAGGGGAAATGACGGAGAAAATAAGAGTCATAGGCCTAGGACAATTTTTAGTGTCTACACTTCATACTTCACATCATTTCAACAAATAGTTGACATCTTGTGGTCTCATTTAACTTTTCAAAAAACACTCTCCAAATCTTATGAGCATATCTTCTACAAGTGTGTTTTGGAATCTTACCTTCCATTGGCTGCAAAATATTCTCATCAATATTAATTAAAAACTTTGACTTTCTATGCAAAATTATAGGTGGTTTTCTCCAAGATATATTCATCTCAACATTAGTAATCTCATCAGTATTTAAATGATATGGGCTAGATGGCGTACCATTGATCAAGGATGGAATAGATGACATACCTTGAGGTTGAGATGGGAATGATGGTGTACCTCCTTCCTCAAATGTGAGTGATGATGTACTCTCAACTTGATATGTGGTAGATGGTGCCCCTCCATATTCACTTGTGGCAGATGGTGTCCCTCCATATTCACTTGTGGTAGAGGGTGTGTCTCCAACTACAATATTCAAATCTCTCTGAGCACAAAGGTTTCACATTTATTCCCTTTATGCTGCCAATTCCATGTCTCTTCTTGGTGGTTGAGGTTTCTCTTCAATTGGAATGTCTTCATCAATCATTTCCAATTTTTTCTTCTCATGATGCTCCCTCATCCATGCTACTTTCTTTACATTCAAGTAGCTTCTATGTCTTCCTATGTTGGTTTAGTCCTTGATTGTTTCCTCAACATGATGGATAATTTTATCTATAGCATGATAAAGAGACGAATGTTAGTTCCTAAAAAAATTTCCATACAAATAAATGAAATATATGTCATTCAACCCTTCATACAAAATACTTACAATCATCTTGTAGAAGAGTAAATGTCACTCAACCATGATGAATAAACAAGTGCAATAAGAACACAAGGAAAATGGAAAGCTAATTTTTTTTAAGTATTTCTAGGATAGACAAAACTCACATGAATTTTTTGATGGAATTCTTTAAAGAAATGTGGTCTCATGGAATTCCATGATTGCAAGATAGGCACAAAATGGATTTTTAAAAGACATTACAAACTTTCAAGAAAATACAATTTTCTTGACTATAAATCCAAATTCCACAACTTTTATTAACATCCTAACTTTGAAACAAGGTATGGGCATCAATCAAAACATTGAAAGAAAGGGGGATTTTTGTCAAAAGTTATAATTGCAACTCCCTTGGAAAAATTTATGATAAATGCGGAAGCATGGAAAAGGCATGTGAATTGTTTGACAAAATGTTTTGGTAGACATGTATGAAAAATGTGGTAGCATAGACAAGGTAGTGAGCAAGATCACTAGCTTGTCAATGTGGTAGAATTGACAAGGTAGTGAGTTGTTTGAAAAAATGCCTCATATAAATGGTGTACATCACCATGAGACCCCATTTCTATGAGGAATTTTTCAATCACCGTGAGACCTCATTTCTATGAGGCACTTTTTCAAATAGCTCACTACCTTATCAATTTTACCGCATTGACAAGCTAGTGAGTTCACTAGCTTGGGTAGGGATCTCACTACCTTGTAATGGGGACCTTGGAACGGGGTATGACATCTATCAAAACATCAAAAGGGGGGATTTTCATGAGTGTTATGGTTGCAATTTCCTTAGTAGACAAAGCTATTTTTTAAAAGTATTTCTAGCATAGACAAAGCTCACATGAATTTTTTGATGGAATGCCTTAAATAAATGTGGTCTCATGGAATTCGATGATTGCAAGATAGGTACAAAATGGGAGCATGGACAAGGCATGTGAATTGTTTGACAAAATGTTTTGGTAGACCTGTATGCAAAATGTGGTAGCATTGACAAGGTAGTGAGCTATTTGAAAAAATGCCTCATAGAAATGGGGTCTCATGGTGATGTATGCATTGAAAAGGTAGTGAGATGTTTGAAAAAATACCTCATAGAAATGGGGTCTCAAGGTGATGTACATCACTAGGAAACCTCAGTAGAATTGACAAGGTAGTGAGCTATTTGAAAAAATGTATCATAGAAATGGGGTCTCATGGTGGTGTACCATGAGACCCCATTTCTATGAGGCATTTTTCAAATAGCTCCCTTGTCAATTCTACCACATTGACAAGATAGTGAGATCACTACCTTGTAATGGGGACCTTGGAATGGGGTATGACATCTATCAAAACATAAAAGGGGGGATTTTCATGAGTGTTATGGTTGCAATTGCCTTAGTAGAAAAAGCTTCTTTTTTAAAATTATTTCTAGCATAGACAAATCTCACATGAATTTTTTGATGGAATTCCTTAAAGAAATTTGGTCTCATGAAATGCCATCATTTCAAGATAGGAACAAAATGGAAACATGGACAAGGCATGTAAATTGTTTGACAAAATGTTCTGGTAGACATGTATGCAAAATGTGGTAGCATTGACAAGCTAGTGAGCGAGCTCACTAGCTTGTGAATGTAGTAGAATTGACAATATATTGAGTTGTTTAAAAAAATTCCTCATAGAAATGGGGTCTCATGGTGATATACATCACCGTGAGACCCCATTTCTATGAGGAATTTTTTCGGACATCTCACTACCTTTTCAATGTGGTAGCATAGACAAGGTAGTGAGCTCACTAGCTTGTCAATGTGGTAGCATAGACAAGGTAGTGAGCTCACTAGCTTGTCAATGTGATAGCATTGACAAGGTAATGAGTTGTTTGAAAAAAATTCTTATAGGAATGGGGTCTCACATAGACTAAGACTTGGAATTTCAGTGGACATGAGCACTTCAAGTAGCTATCAATGTTGAGTGAGTAATATCAACATAAACTACTAATACTTGATTAACCATTAGTTATGAAAAGTATAGTCTTATTCTCTAATACAAATGTTGTGACACTCCTTTATCATTAGGAATTGATGTTGGTTATGAAACATATGGTTGGATGACCTTCAACTAAACACATGGAATCTTATTAGGATAGTGTGTATAACCTAATGTGACATTGTGAGTGCATTGATGGTTTGGAAACCTAGCTAGTTTGACTTGAGATATGTAGCAGTGATGGATCTTAGTGGTTTTATACATGAAAAACACATTGTTCTTATCCTGAGATGAAACACAACATATTCTACTCATTTGATACTTCAAATATTTCATACATGGCATTTTATGAGATGTATAGTTACATGATTGGACATAGGGAAAATTAATTGGAGGAGCTTAATGTTTCATTTAAGTATTCATGGAGACTCTATAAGTGCATTGCAGTATTTTCATTGTTTAATAATACATTAAGTTTTAATGCTTTTGGAGGCTAATTTTTTCCTAGGGAATTTCTTGTGTAACCTTGTTTGTATCTTTGATAATTTTATTGTGGTTATTTTATAAGCTTCTATGCATATTTTCATCTCCTAAGATTATTTAGGAATGGTTAGATCAACCTAGTAATTTTCAAAAATATTTCGATTGACTTTATGATTTTTATTGAACAATAAAAGATAGCATTCTCAAGAATGCATATGACCTAGATGATTTTGATGTAAATTATGATTATTTGTCTCTTTCAAAATTGAAGTGTGTACTAATAATGTATCCTTAATCAAACATATAATTAATTACAAATCAATTTTTTTTAAATAAAATCACATGGCAAGAGCTCATGAAATTGTGTTTCAAGCCATAATTAAATGACTAGTAGGAAAGACCAGGAAATTAGGAATTCATTTTTTTTAAATTTTTGTTATGTCATAATCACCTTGGAATAAACTAGTAGGAAAGGGTGGGAATCTAGGAATTCAAATTAAATTTTTCATATTTAAGGGTCAAAATTGAGCACGTTGAGATCAATTGCAAGTGGCTTAGAAATGACACTTGGCATAAAAGTGAAAAACTTGTATTAAGGAATGAATACATGAGGATATGTTTGAATATTGGTTTGGTAAATGATGTGTGAGTGGAAAATATATGGGAATAATTGTAAGTTGAAAGAGGCTAGGTTGTAATAAGTGAGTAATGTATGAAATGTATATAATAGGGTGTGGATAAGGATCAAGCCACAAGCCAAATTTGAGATAAAATTATGTCACCTCTCAATATCTAATTACATTAAAAATATTCCACCAAAATAAACACACAAAATTGAGAATTGACATGGATATGCAAATTTTACCATTAAAATTATAAACCATTCTTATAGCTTGTTATCATAGTACAAGGATGAATAGAATATTTATAAGAGACGTGTAATATTTCCATGGTCTATATCAACAATCAAGAATACTTCTAAGCATCATCTTGAAAAAAAATACATCAACATTTCTAATCTTACTATATAATTTATTATCGATTAGCTTGATCTAATTGTGGAGAGTTGTAATCAAAAGTGTTGAATATGATCGGGCGAAGGATGGAGTGTTGTGGACGCATGGCTTTGGAGGCTCATGGCCTGTAACAAGCCATGGGTTCTCCCTCTCTCTCCTTCATTGGCCTTTGCATGTGGCGAATACTGTTTCCTTTGGCTACATTTTTTTGTGGGGGGTTGTTCCAACTTGCAAGGGGGTTTTGTTATTCTATTTTGTTTCCTCGGTGTTGCTTTGTGTTCAGGGTTGGGTTCTTTTTGCTTTCAGGGGGTTCTTTTGTTTGGATTATGGTAGAGCAATAGGTCTCTTACAGTTTGGTGGTGGCTAATTGTGTTGGGTTTCACAATGGATCTTCATCAAGGTTGAAATCTTAGCAGTCTAAGTCTTTTTATGTGGGGGAGGGCCCTAAATTGAAGAAGGTGAATGGTTGCTTTCTCGAGAGTCAGGATCATTTGATCTTGGTTCTTTCTCCAGAATCTATGGCTGATGATGTTTCTTATTGGAGTAGACATGCTTTAATCTAAAATTTTCTTGAGATCTATATTCCTCTATTAGTTTTGGATGCTTGGATCAGGCGTATGTGGTAGGTTGAGGGTGGCATGGAGCTAATGGTGGCTGCAAACAGCTATTTTGTGGTTTTTTTTCTCAATATGGCTAATAGGAATCAATGTTTGAGGGAGGACCCTACTTTTATAATCATGTTGGGTTGTTTATTAAACCCTAGCATATGGGTTTTAATATAGTTGAAGAATTTCCATCAAGGGTTTTGGTCTGGGTCCGTCTACCATAGCTTTCCCTGGAGTTTTGGAGAGAAGATACTTTACAATGGATTGCAGCTCTTCTTGGTAAGCCTGATGTAGTTGCTCAGCAAACCCTTGAAAGAAAGTTTATTTCCTTTGCTTGGATTTATGTGGAGGTTGATTTAAATAATCCCTTACTGGATTCTTTGGAAATTTGTCTTAGTTCTTTGTCTTGGATTCAGTAGCTTGATTATGAGTCCCTTCCTTTTCCTTGTCGAGTTTGTCATGAGTATGGACATCTTTAGAAGCAATGTCCTGGGATTAATAAGGCTCCTCCTTCTAATTCCTCTCCTTCATCTTCAGTTCCAAAAGTAGTTAAGGTGGATAAAGGGAAATCTTCCATGATGGAGGGTGAATCTGATAAAGATGGCTTTGTGTTGGTTAAGCCTCAGGCTAAGGGTCATGGCTAGAAGAGATCATTCAAGGATAGGAAGAATGAAGATGACTTTAATTATTTTGAGGTGTTGGACACCTCAACCATGGAGGAAGGAATCCCACTGGATGTTCCTTCTTATGTTATTGGTATGGGTTGTGTTGTGGGGCAGGGATAGGGTTTTAGTCAGGATATTCATTTATCATAGGGTATGCAGGATCCACTGGTATCTTTGAATGACCCTATGCAGGATGAAGATGATATTTTTTTGGAAGATTTGGCAAAGGAGGGGCTAGTTTTTGGCAAGAGAAAGGGGTCTTCTCTATCCTTGGGGGTGCAACAGTGCATGATTATGAAGGTTTTGTCTGAGCACTCTTCTAAAAGTGGTCGTAAGAAGGATCTTGAGAAGATTAAGTGTACTAGATATTTGCTAGTGGAATCTAAGTTTGTTAAACCCATTGATGCTCACTTTTCTCCATCTCCCCCATGATTTTTCTCTCATGGAATGTAAGGGGGTTGAATAGAACCTCCCATAAAAAGGCTATTCATGTTCTGGTTGTTGTTTGTTCTCTAGATATTTTTTGTGTTTAGGAGACTAAACTTTTAGTTGATTTCATGCTTTAGTGTGCTTCTCATATCTGGTATTTTGGTCAGTGTCAATGCATTGATTCTCAGGGGAGTTCTAGGGGTTTGGGTATTTTTTGGGATCCAAGAAATATTTCTCCACTTTGGTGGATTTCTAGTCACTCTACTATTTCCATTATTTCCTCTTCCTTGGAAATTGGTGATACCATTTTGGTTACCAATGTTTATGCCTTAATTGATATTCATGTAAAAATTCATCTTTGGGCTCATATAAGGTATGTTAGATCACGTGCTCCATATCTTCCTTAGATTTTAGCTAGTGATTTTAATTTTGTGTTGAGCTTGGAGGAGAAAAGAGGTGGGCTGCCTCGACTTGGTCCTGCTTCTGATCTTTTTCGGGAGAATGTGGATTTTCTAACTTTAATTGATGTTAAGCCTTCTACTAGGGTTTTTACTTGGATAATAGATGGAGTGGAGAGGAAGCGATCTCTGAAAGGTTGGATAGATTTATTGTTTCCTATTTTTGGATGGGAGGTAGGTTGGTTACTGGTTCTGAGATTCTTGATCGGATGGGTTATGATCATTGGCCAATTAAACTTTTAGTAAACTATTTTACAGCTCCCAAGAATCATCCCTTTAAGTTTCATCTTATGTGGCTTCAGGATTCTTCTTTGCATGATCTTATGGCCCAATGGTGGCATGATGGCAGCCCTACTTATAGTACAGTTATCTACACATTTATTAAGAAACTTCAGTATGTTAAATTTCACCTTAAGAGATGGAATAGGATGAGTTTTGGTAACTTTAAGGTTATGAAGAGGAATGACTAGGCGTGCCTTGATGTGACTACTCACCAAATTCAATATTTTGGTTTCTCAGATGCTTTGGTTCAAGTGGAATCTCAGACTGCAAGAGTAGTGGAGGAGTGGGAGCTTTAGGAGGAGATCTTTTGGAAGTAAAAGGCTCAGATTGATTGGCTTTAGGAAGGGGATAGGAATACAACCTTATTCCATCATTTTGTGTAGGCTCATCACAATAGAAGTTGTATCTCCTCTCTGGTCACTGTAGATGGGATCCACATCTCTTCTTTGCGGGCTTTATCTCAAGAGGCTAGACAATTTTATTCTACTCTTTTTTCTAAGGATTTTCCCCCCTACAAAAAATGAGGAGAATTTGATCCTTTCTTGCATTCCTTCCCTGATCTCCAAGGAGATGAATGATTTCCTCATCCACTCAATTTATTTTCTTGAATTGGAGGAGGTTTTTTTGGGGATGAATAAAGGTAAAACTCCTAGTCTAGATGGTTTTTCTGTTGAGAATTTTTCAAGAATTTTTGGATATTATAAGTTTGGATTTGCTGAATTTTTCTCGAGAATCTCTTCGTAGTAAGAAGATGCTTCGTCCTTGAAGTCTACTTTTCTAGTTCTCATTTCTAAAAAGGAAGGTGTTGATCAGTTTGAATTCTTTCAACCTATTTCTCTTCGTAATGTGGTGTACAAAATTATTACTCAATTGATTGCAGAGAGGCTCAAAGTTTTTCTTCCTTCTATAATCTTTGAGGAGAAAGGAGGTTTTATGGCTAGTAGAAAGATCCTAGATGGGGTGGTGGTTGCCTCTGAATTCATTCACTCTATGGTGACTTCTAAGGACAAGTCTATGTTTATCAAATTGGATATGGCCAAAGCTTATGATTGAGTTAAGTGATGTTTTTTGCAAAAAAATATCTTAGGCTTTGGTTTTAGTCTAGATTGGGTCAATTGGACCATGAGTTGTGTTACCTCTTCCTTTTTTTCTGTTCTTATGAATGGGGAACCTTCTGAGATTTTTGAGGCTTCCAGGGGCCTTCGTCAAGGAGATCCTCTCTCCCCTTATCTATTTATTATTATGGCTGAGGTTTGGGAAGATTTCTTAATTCATGGGTTTCCCAGGGTAGGATTCAAGGTTGGTGTTTGGGAAATGGGCTACCACAGCTCTCTCATCTTCAATTTGTGGATGACACTTCTCTTATGGGGAGGGCTCGCCTTCAAGAGGTTATTTCTTTTAGGCAAGCTTTCGATATTTACCTTGTCACTTCCGGTCAGAAAGTCAATGAGAAAAAGTCTTTTATCTTCTTTTTTAATACTCCTCAAGCTATTTAATGGTGGATTGCTAATATTTTGAGGTTTCATATTGGGTTTCTTCCCTTTGTCTATCTCAGAATTCCTCTTGTTGTTTGTAGGAAGCCCAGGTCTTCTTGGCAAAGCTTGCTTGATAAGTTGCACAGTAAATTCAATCATTGGACTCATTGTTGGCTTTCTATTGTTGCAAGAGTGATTCATCTGAAGTCTATTATCCAGGCTCTCCCTATTTACAGGTGTTTTGTTCAAACGACTCCTTTGTACTTCCTGAGGGAATTTGATGCTCTCTCATGACAATTTCTTTGGAGTGGTAATTTGTAGTTAGCTAAGTGGAGTCTTGTTAAGTGGGATATGGTGTGTGGGCCACAAAAGGAGGGGGGCCTTGGATTGTGTTCTACTATTTTGAATGGGAAATCTCTTGCTACCAAGTTATATTGGCGTTCTTGTGCTAGTCAACATCAGCTTTGGGCTTGTATTCTTACCCACAAGTATCTTAATGATGTTAACACTTTTGATGTTGCTCATTTCCCTTTAGAAGGAAGGGGATCTATGATTTGGAATACCCTCAAATCGAGGGCTCAGTTGGTTAAGAAGGGGATTTATTGGATATGTCATATGGGTTCTCGGGCTCTTTTTTGGTGGGATTCATAGGATGGTCATCCTCCTATTCTTTCTTCTTACCCTCACCTCCAGTCTCTTTGTGATCATTTTACTGTTGTGGGTTGGAATATGTTTGAGCATGTGACTTTGCTAAAGTGGAAGTAATTAGAGGATGTTAGTTGGCATTTGGCTGTTATTATGAAACAAATTCTTAATATGTGTGCTTCCTTGGATTCTATTTCTTATTGTCATATTCTGTGTGAATGGAATGGCGTTGTAGATTGTTTGGCTAAATGGGCTTCTAATCATTTGCAAGACTGGAATATTGTGGAAAGGGGTCAATTACCCCTGGATTTGTCACAAAAGTTGGACCAATTAGTGGAGATTAATAGGGATGTGTAATGCCCTTTCTTTGTATTGCTCTTTTTTAGATTGAATAAATTTTTACCCCTCTTTTAGTTTTAACTATATAATTTATTATCAAAATAAAAATAACAAATAAAATATTTATCATAGTATTACAAAAAATAACCTCATTTCATTCTAATATCACATATTCACTATAAATATATATATCTTTATTTGTTGATACAAATAGATAAAAAAAAGTTCTTTACAAGTCAAAGTCACTACTAAACACTTATTAAATAATTTATTTCTATATTTAATTTATAAGCTAAATAGTTACACATTATTTATAATTTTTAATTTGCAAGGAGAGGTAAAGATTTTTAGTTCCCAAGTAATTCAAGGATGCACCATTTTTATAGTGGATAATTAAATATTTCTGTCAAAACCAAATCTTCAAGAGACAAGTGTCACTATTTTGAGTGTAAAATATTTGGAACATTGAGATTCCAAGAATTTGGACTACAACTAAATAAATATGGGGATGCATCATTTTTATAGTAGATAATTAAATATTTTTTTCAAACCATATGCATAAGTGGCACTATTATGACTAGAGAATATTTGGAACATTGAGATTCCAAGAACTTAGACTAAAATTCAATAAATATGGGGATGCACATTTTTATAGTAGATAATTAAATATTTTGTCAAAACCAAATCTTCAACATACATGTGACACTTTTTTTTTTTTGTCAAAACCAACTCTTCAACATACATGTGACACTATTGTGGAAAACATTTGGAACATTGAGATTCCAACAACTTAGACTAGAATTAAAGAAAAGTGGAGTTTGAATTTTTTTAATATATTTTTAAAAAAAAGACACCACTTAAAATTTAAATGAATGATTATTTATCATTTTATATATATTTAATTAATATATTTATATAATAGTAATATAATTATTAAGTATGTTTGAAGATTAAATATGTTTTGATGTAAATTATATAAAAGATAAAGTAATTAATTTTAAGTTGTATGTTTTCAACATATTTTTGAAAATAATATGTTAACATTTAATTTACACAGTATTCTTAATGTAATCTTTTCTTACACACATCTTCTTGAGCTATCTATCACGATGATGGATCACGAGTGTGATCCAAAACATTGATTCAAAAACTTGCACACAATCAAATCGAAATTTAATAATATGAAATGTGAAAATCTAATAACATTAAAAAAAATCTTTGAAACATTGATTCAAAAACTTACACACAATCAAATCCAAAAACAATAATATGAATTGTGAAAATCTAGTAACATTAAAAATAAAGTATTTCACAATATATTATATTAATATAAAAATAAATTTTAAAAAACTTCTCAATACCCAAAAATCTTTGAATCTTCACAACCTTTCATAACTATTTATTTTAATAAATTTTTAAAAACTTACAATACCCAAAAATTTTGTAAGTCTTCACATCATTTCATAACTATTTATTTTAATAAATTTTAAAAAAACTTCTCAATACCCAAGAGCCTTTTTAGTCTTCACAACCTTCCATACCTATTTATTTTTTATTATAATTGTAAACACTATTAAATCAACAGCAAAGCTTTGACTTAGACCATAAGATGAGTAACATGCACTTCCTCAAATCATGCAATATTTTGCTCCACCAAAGACTACCACATGATTGAAAAGCATTGATTTTGCTTGGTGGCGAATCATACCTGTAGCAGGTCACCATTAATGCTGTTGATGGGAAATCATGGCTACAATTTCATAATCTTGAAAGCTGCCGACACTCTGCATGGCTTGCAAGCACTACAGAAAAGACATGACAACCATTGAAACCAACTGAAGTTGACTTGAGAAGAAGTGGGACCTTGCTTATCTTACACTGTCAACATTCTTTCAGATTTTTCAGGCTGTGAAACCAAATTTAGAATACAAAAAGAGGCTGCAATTCCTTCAAGATCATGAGGTGTCCCAGATCTCATTCCATTTACTGTAGCAGGCCCACACAATTATTTTCTTTAATGATAAGAAGAATCAATGGGGTTCCTTGAAAGTGATCAAGGATAAAAAGATACAGTGAATGTTTACGAGGATGTCAGCATATCCTGAGGTGGTGGGGAAACAGTCTGCAGATTTCTTTCACATCACGTTGTTTCATTTGATTTTTTAACTTGGTTGTTTCAAAAAGGTTTGTAGGAAAAGTATTTTTGTAACACAATGGTAAGGTTAGACCTGTGGTTCTGTGGAAGGTGCTACTTTTAAGAAAGTTAAGGATAGGATATGACAGTGAAAGGTGGCTTTTTCTTAAGGTTAGACCTGTGGTTCTGTGGAAGGTGCTACTTTTAAGAAAGTTAAGGATAGGATATGACAGTGAATGGTGACTTTTTTTTAAATTGAATGATGTTGAATTATAATAAAATAAGTAGTTATAAAGTTGGCATGAATTAATGTATTGAAAATGATTGAATAAATATTAATTTATAATAGTGACAACGATAATATGTATAGTTTAAGATGGTGTAAAATTGGTTTATGAGATTGTGAAAATAAGTTGAAAAATAAGATATTGGAGTGTAAAGGATTAAATAAATATTAATATATAAAATATTTTTATAATAATGACAACAACAGTACATATAGTTTAAGATGGTGTAAATTTGGTTTATGGGATTGTGAAAGTATGGTGAAAAAAAATAAGATATTGGAGTGTAAGCATGACTCAAACAAATTTAAAATAGAGAAATAAAAAGTGTGTACTAATGGCGTTTCCTAAATTTATAATTGCATACAATTCTTGGTGAATGAATATGATAGCATTAAAATTTAAGGGCATCTACTAATTGCATACAATAATATGTATAGTTTAAGATGGTGTAAATTTGGTTTATGAGAATGTGAAAGTATGGTGAAAAATAAGGAGTGTAAGAATGACTCACCATATTTAAAAGAGACAAAAATAAAAGGAATTTACTGTGATGTTTCCTAAATTTATAATTGCATACAATTCTTGGTGAATGAATATGATAACATTCAAATTTAAGGACATCTATTAATTGCATTTCTACTCAAATGTAACAAGTTGCCTCTCTATGTTCACCAAACATATAAACTATTTTTTTTTTTTAATAATAGAAAAGGATGCATCTATGAAGTCATGTGTTTGGGCTCTACTAGGGTTTTGAGTTTCTCCCTGTGTTGCATCATAAACTATTTTTAATCTTCATAGGATATTTTTGTTAATTGCAATAAACTATCATGTCTCTCACCCTTCAAATAATGTGTTTTTTTATATATATAATGGACACCTTAATGACACATTCATTAGTGGATTTTTTGCTACTAAAGTTGCTAATGATGGACGTGGCTCCCAAAATAGATCTTGATTTTGTGCCAAAGGTGTTAAATAGGTTAATGAATATCGTATTGAAGACACTTCACTTGATATATTTTATAATTATTTTAATTTAACAATACTTTTGCAAATAGTAAGAAGGAAGAGTGAGGCCTGACCCCCGAAACAAAGTTAGAGGAAAGTTTCCAACAACATACAAGTAACTTCATAACCAAATTTGGTGATAGTCCTCAATAGGTAATCTTGTTTGGTAGTTGGGTAGTAGGAAATATTATCATGTAAATCTTCCAGTTGGATCAAAAACATAAATTAGGCCTCTTGGGAACTTTTGTAATTACTTACTATTATTATTAATATAATATATAGGCTATTAGCCTTTTGCCAAAAATAAATACTTGTGCATGCTTTGAGCATTATAACCTCATTGTTTATTTTATTTTATATATTTTATTTGAATTTTTTCTTAAGAGCTAGAAATAGGCTTCTTGTCAACCTTGTGGAGTCAAGTTGCAGATAATCCAAAGAATAATCAAGGTTATTTTCTATGTAAATGTTCTAATGTGTAGCACTGTTCTACCATTACCAAACATGGTCTTTGGTTCCTTCATAACACTCTAGTTTTTGTTAGAATTTGATATTGTATACCATTTGCATAAATTGATATATTATAATATTGTAATTAAATGATTATTTAGTTTTAATACATCTAGAAGATGTGGTTAGCAACACTAGGTAGTTATTTGGGACCACTGGTAAAGTTGTATTGTAACTTTGGGTTAATCATTTTATGTGTGGGAGATATAGGATAATTATTTAATATTTGGGGAAAGATATTTAATTATGTGTAAACTTAGTACCCAATAATAAACGAGGGGTTTGTTTTCTCATATTTTGAGGCAAACGATTTGATCTTACCACTTGGTTGTATTTTTGTGAGCTTTTGTCTATAAAAGCAAACACATATTTAGTGGTTAAGGTTGGTTGAGTGAGTGGGATATCATATTATTGAGTTTCTTTCATGACTGCATATATGAAACATGGCATGAGACGTGTGGATACATGTTTGGACACATGGAGGATGTGTTGGAGAGGCTTGGTGTTTCAAAATTATTCATTATAACTATGTAAGTACATGTATTATTTATTGTTGACTAATAGATGGAGTATGGATGTTTTTAGAGGATAATTTTTTCCCTTTTGAGGGATTTACCAAGGTATATTTGTGTTATCTTGTGGTTTGTCTAATTGACATTTGTATATGGTTATTCTATAAGTTTGTATGCATATTTTTTCTCATGAGGTTATGTAGGAAAATGATTAAATGAACTAGGCATTGATGCATTTTCCTAACAAGTGATATTAGAGCTATATTATAACCCTTGTTTGAGTAGATCTCCCATAAAAATTTGAATCCATGGAAATGCAAGAAAGATCTAAGGTATTACAAGGTATGAACACATTGTGTAGGTGTTGTTTTGTATATTTGGGCTTTTGGGGTTCTTAGATTTGTTGGGTTTATTATAGATCTAGGGTTTGAAAAATTTTGGGTCTAAACAATTTCTTAGAATTAAATGTTGGCTACATGAGAGGAGGATAATTAAATGTGTCAAGTATTTTCTATGCAATGAGATGTTTACTATTGGAGATATGGATCGAGGGGGCGATCAAGAGAATGGAGTGTGAATTCTAATAAGGTGCTCAAATGTATGATGTGGCTCATTGGTCTTTAGCAAAGTAAAGAACTGATAGACAAAACTACATGTATACTATTGAAGGCTACAAATTGTATGTGGCAAGAATGCCTCCTCGCATACAATGCAATGCTATGAGTTGTGGGTTGATGCAAGAAGTTGGGTCCACAAAAAGCTCAAAAAGTGGAAGTGTTTTTGTTGTTTTTCAGAATTTGTCACACTTGGACAAAAAAAATTGAGGCACTTACATAATGAATCTTAAAAAAAATTAGAATTTTGAATCTAGTTTCTAAATATCTAATTTATTCAAATACCCAGATGATAGAAATTAAATTTTGATAGGGATGTATAAAAACCACTTTTTAAAAGTCATTTTTTTTACCATACCATGCACGTGTACATACACCACTTTTTGACCCAAATAAAAGTATTTTACTAATTCCTTTTTGGGAAAGAGAGCTAACAACATGAAGATTGATGAGGATATTTTTTGTAATTTTTTTTAATATATATTTTTTTATTGAATTTTTATTGGCCTTAATTGTTGTTTTTAAAAATCAACGTGTACGGACAAAGTAATTGGACCTAAACTAAACATTTTTTGAATCTTTTTCTTTTCATTGTGTGGAGAGTTGTATGAAGATTGATGCCATATATTTTTTTTCAAAAGAAACTTAACCAAAAAAAAAATTATTAGAAAACAAAAAAATCTTGATATTTCAAGTTTAAAGACTAGTTTACTTAGAAATTAATTAAAAAATAACAAATATATAATCCAATCTTAATAAAAATATATATATTTGGAAACTGGGCATTGTTTTCTCTAATGGGTTTTAATTTCATAGATTGATTCAGAAAAATAGTCCATCAACCATATTGCCAAAGTTGGACATTCTTCTTGAATTTGCCTTAGTTTTTTAGTTGCAGGTCAAACACTAAGGGTCATGTTGCTAAGCCTTTCTTGAGACTAAAACCAAGGCTACATGTGGGTTTGAGATTCAAATTATTAAAACACATATGTGCTATTTAAATAGAACGTGTATGTGTTATCTATTTACCCGTTGGGTAAAGGGAACATGTACACATTATATAACGCATACACATTCCTAAAATAGAACATGTACATGTTTTATAATGCGTACGTGTTTCTAATTTAGCCTATTTTTTCTAGTTTGGAAAATACTGATAGAGCACATTTTTTCTACAACATTCATTTTTTGCAGTACGGTCTGAAAGTGCCATTTTTTGCATTTTTTATTGCAATGTTGTCTTGTGCAATCTCATAACAGGGCATATTGTATTCAAATTGTTGGAAGAGACAAGTGTAGGTTGAAGTTTCTAAAGCGGAATCAAGTACAAGAAGATTTGGAAAAAGAAAACTTTTGGATGTATTCATGATGTTTTTGTACTTCAAAGTTTGTAGAAGAAAGGATCTTCATATTGCATAGTTTTATTTGAATATTGGAAGGAGAAGGAAATTTGAAAATAGGTTAAGAATCATTTCTTTTGTTATCAAAGAGGGTTTGGTAACCATGGGATCAAATCAAAGGTAAAAAAATGTAGAAAGTTAATGATACCCGAAGAAATTCAAGCAACTAAAGAAATGGAGGCACAAAGACAAAGGTATAGAAGAGAAAGATTTCATTAAATGAAAAATTTGGAAGCATCTAGTTCCATGAATTTTGAAGAGGAAACCATGAAGGATGAGATGAATGTAGATGATGCAAATGTGGAGATGGTGAATATGGAAGAAAATGCAATTATGGAGACAAACCCAACTATGCCTTCAACTTCATCTTTGAATGATTTGGAAATAGCACCTATGCAAACAACTTCAAGTATGTCTTCAAATCCACCTCCCAATGATATGAAAAATGCACCTATTCACAATTTATCCAAGTATGTCTTCAAAACCAACTCTTGGTAATATTGATCTTAGTTATTTAGAGGAAGTTGGATACACCATTGATGATATCAATAATTCTAGGGTTGAAATAATGTGAAAATAAAGCAAAGGAAAAAAAGAAATGTAGAAAGTTAATGACACCCAAAGAAATTCAAGGAAATAAAGAAATGGAGGCACAAAGACAAAGGGATAGAAGAGAAAGGAATCATCAAATGAAAAATTTGGAAGCATCTAGTTCCATGAATGTTGAAGAGGAAACCATGAAGGATGAGATGAATGTAGATGATACAAATGTGGAGATGGTGAATATGGAAGAAAATGCAATTATGGATACAAACCCAACTATGTCTTCAACTTCAACTTTGAATGATATGGAAAAAGCACCTATGCAAACAACTTCAGGTATGTCTTCAAATCCACCTCCCAATGATATGAAAAATGTACCTATTCAAACAATTTATCCAAGTATGTCTTCAAACCCAACTCTTGATAATATTGACCTTAGTTATTTAGAGGAAGTTGGATACACCATTTATGATATCAATAATTCTAGGGTTGAAATCATGCAAAAACAAAAAAAATGATGAAATATCTTATAAGAATGTAAACAAGAATGAAATCCCTCATATTGATGAAAATGAGAATGAAATCCCTTTTATGTTTGAAAATGAAAATGAAACCCCTTGTGTGCATGAAAATGAAACCCCTTGTATGGATGAATATGAAAAAAAAATTATTACAATTGAAAAAGATGTGCTAGATAACCTTCCTGGTAAAGTTTCTTGGAGACAAATGAGAACTTATGGAAATAGAAATATATAGAATTTTTTTTATAGAAAGAAATTAGGATTTCAATGTCAACTCATGGTGCAATTGATGAGAATGTTGAAAATGAGAAAAGTGATGAAAAAATTAGGAATTTTTGTAAAACCAAAAAAGAAAGATGAATCGGTAGAACAAGTCATATCTAGTGTTTCTAATGTTATTGATTTTATAGATAAGAAAATTTGATCTAAAGATGAGAATGCAACTCATCATGCAATAACAACTGCTCTAGTTAATAAAGCAACTTCAAATAAAAGAATGTTAAGTAAGATTAGTAAATGTATAAAAGTAAATCATAAAACTTTAATAAGAGCTACTAAAAGAAGAGAAAGCATTGAAAAAGATGCAATTAATCAATGTTGGAATTTTAGTGGTAGACTCCCAAGATCGGACATGAAATTAACTAATGAAATCAAATATTTAATCAAAAAATATTGGCATGATAATACAAGAATATCACCTAACATTAGAGATGTCTTAAAATTAAGGGTAGGTTCCAAAATTCATGAACCTCATCCAAATCATCTCTTAGATATGACTCAAACTAAATTATATAAAAAAAAAATTAGATGATTCAATCTTACCATTTAATATTAGCATAAGTCAAAGATCATTCGAAAAGTGTAAACCTTGATATGTTAGAATTAATAAACAACAAATCTCTTTCTTTTGTAAGACTCGTGTACAATTTCATTATTAAATTATGATATTTTTTTGATATATACATTATACTTTACATGCTAACCAAATTATGGAGGACATTTGTGGTATTAATATGCCACCTGAAATAATCAAAGATTTTATAGCAGTTTTGTTTTGTGAACCCTCTAATGGAAACTTATGTTATTTAAAAGCATGTATTTCTGGAGAATGTGATAGATTTGGTAACTTTTCATTGTTAGGAGAATGTATGCATGAAATTAGTTTAGATGAATTTGGACAACAATTAGTGGATGTAAAAAAATTTAAAAATTTTGAGTACTCTTTAAAAGATGGAAAAATTAGAAAACGTTGTGAGCTAATTGTGGAAAAATTCAATGTGCATACATTTATTAAATAATTTAAAGATAAGATTGTACCTAAATATGTTAAACACTCTCAATATGCTCATTAGCTTGATAATCAATTTTGTTTATGTAAAAACACATTCCCAATTGGAACTATATTGCCAGTTGTTGATTTTATTGAAAAATTATACTCTTGTTCCACAAGAAGAATTTCAATAGTGCACTATTATAATTCAATGCAAGTAGCTATAGTTGTTCATATTGTTTATAGACATGTAGATGATAGTAGAGAATATAATATAAATTTTTTGAGAGAGTACCATTTTTATGTAAGTGATAATTGATTACATTCATCTGAGTTTGTTCAATATTGTTTTGATATATTTTATAAAAAATTAAAAGAGAGAGGAATTCAAATGAGAGAACATCTCATATGGTCGGATATTTGCATGGGTCAATTCAAAAATTCTAGAATGTTTTATTGGTTATGTAGAGTTCATAAGGAAAATAATATCCAACACATGTGGAGTTATTTTTAAGCTGGACATGGTAAAGGAGAACATGATGGAGCAAGTGCATGTGTGAAAAGAGCTCTTGCTAGAGAGCAACTAAAATTTGAGGATGTTGCAAAATTCAAAGATGCATGTGCAATTGTTGGTGCAATACAAAGTTATCTACAAGAATAAGTGAGATCTCAATAATTTGACACTTCTTTTGGTTAGTTGAAGAAAATGTTATTTTTTCTCAACAAGATTGTGAAACAATTAATGGATCTGCAAAATGGCATTCGTTTAAGAGTTCAAATGCAAACACATGGAAAATACGGACAAGGGAGCTTGCATGCTTTTGTCAATTTTGTATTGTAAGTGATTGGGAGGCATGTGAAAATACAAAATGGGTCGAACAATGGAAACAAAGAGCCTTAACACCTACATCCAAACATGTTCAACTTGAAATGAAAATTGAAGATAATCAAGTGTTCACATCAGATGATTATGACCGTGTTTCAAATCTTGTACAAGAAGGTACATTAAATTGAATTTAATTTTATATGTATGCATGTTTATATGTGAATTAAATATAAGTCACTTTTTATTGAAATTTTTATTTATTTTTGCAAGACATGTGTATGCTATTGTTGCACCTAAGGGGAATGAAGAGGAGACAGAGTATTGGTTGGCTAGATGTGTTGAGAGAAAACATAAGTTGGTACATCCTAGAGTGGATGATGACAACTTTGATTATCTAACTAGTTTGGTGGTTGTTGTTGGCACCTGGCTTAAAAAATATTTGATAAGAAAGAATGGCTTGCCTACATTTGAAGATTATGAAAGACACAAGAAGATTATACATTATTCACATCTGATTTTGGAAACCAATATAAAACTAGTTAGATATCAAGGGAGGTCTACTAATAAAGTGTTATGAACACTTTCAATGGATGATCATGAGACAATCATAGATGCATCACAAAAAAGAGAGGATGCAAATGGTACAATAGAGTAAATAAATATTGGTAAGTATATAGTTGTATATGTATAATTGATAGTCGATATGTAGTTAAAAATTTATCACATATGCATGTCTATATATATATTTGTCTTTAGTCATTTCTTAATTAAATTTATATCATTTTTTGTTTCAGGTCTCCCAAAACTAGATGTATTACAAAAAAGAGAGGAAATGTATATATCTTACAATGGAATTTGAATCTAGAGACGGGTAACTATATATAGTTCTAGATACATTTAATTGATAGTATAAATATAAAACTAAATAATTCATTGTCATTTTATAAAAAAATTATAATTGATTTCATATCCCCTTAAGCCATTCTCTTAGGACCCCTTAAGCCATCCTCTTATGTACCATTAATCCATCCTCTTACATCCCCTTAAGTCTCTCTATTAATTCCCCTTAATCCATCTCTTAAGACCCCTTAATCCATATCCTTGTATATATACCCTTAATCCATCATCTTGCATCTTAAGTCACTCTATGAACACCCCTTAAGCCATCCTCTTAGGACCCCTTAAGCCATATCCTCGTATATCTACCCTTAATCCATCCTCTTGCATCCCCTTAAATCACTCTCTCAACACCCCTTAAGCCATCCTCTTAGGACCCCTTAATACATATCCTTGTATATCTACCCTTAATCCATCCTCTTGCATCCCCTTAAGTCACTCTCTCAACACCCCTTAAGCCATCCTATTAGGACCCCTTAAGCCATATCCTCATATATCTACCCTTAATCCATCTACTTGCATCCCCTTAAGTCTCTCTATTAATTCCCCTTAAGCCATCCTATTAGGATCCCTTAAGCCATATCCTCATATATCTACCCTTAATCCATCTACTTGCATCCCCTTAAGTCTCTCTATTAATTCCCCTTAAGTCATCCTCTTAGGACCCCTTAATCTGTATCCTCATATATCTACCCTTAATCCATCCACTTGCATCCCCTTAAGTCACTCTCTCAACACCCCTTAAGTCATCCTCTTAGGACCCCTTAAGCCATATCCTCATATATCATTCCTTAATACATCCTCTTGCATCTCCTTAAGTCTCTCTATTAATTCGCCTTAAGCCATATCCTCATATATCTACCCTTAATCCATCCTCTTGCATCCCCTTAAGTCTCTCTATTAATTCCCCTTAAGCCATTCTCTTAGGACCCCTTAATCCATATCCTTGTATATCTACCCTTAATCCATCCTCTTGCATCCCTTTAAGTCACTCTCTCAACTCCCGTTAAGCCATCCTCTTAGGACCCCTTAAGTCATATCCTCTTATCTACCCTTAATCCATCATCTTGCATCCCCTTAGGATTCACTCTTCTCCTATAATTAAATAAATATTTTAATTATTTAATTATTCATGCACCATCTCCTAAATAAAGTAATTATTTCAAATATTTAATTTATCTAAATTTATCTCTTCTCTAAATAAAGGAAATTGTTCATTTTGGTTATTTAGCTCATCTTGCACATTCAATAATAATTAATTGCTTTAATTAATTATCTTATAAAGCAAAAAGCAAACTCCTCTTCTATCTCAATCTTTCTTCCACATCATTTATCAAGTAATCAATTAACTATAAATTTAGTTCACTTGACTCATAATGTATTGAGTTAACAAATTGATGCACATATGGAATTCAATCTTGATCTTTGATCTTAATCTAGCACCTCTTAATCTGGATCCTTCATTTGATCTCAATTCTTATAAAAGAAATCTATCACATTAACTCCAATCAAACCATAAACTTTGGAGCTTTTCCATCATTGCTACTATACTTCATTCTTTTGAGCTTAAAGCTGAAAAAAAGGTGCATATCAAATATCTGAGAGAAAAGAAAAGTGAAGAAGAACTATAGAAGTAATATCATGTCAACACGGTAAATGTAATGCTTGATTTATTTTGATTTTATCTTTGTTGTGTGTATTTCATAGGTAAGTTTGGATTGTATTTGGGCTTGATTTAGATAGTTGTGGTTGCTATTGATGATTTCATGACCTTTGTTCCTATTTTCTGATTTGTATAACTTATATAAAGTAGTTGACTCTAGAAATAGTTTTAAAATATGACATAAAATTGATAAGATAGAAAAGGGTGCTTAGATTTATATGTGAAATAGGATGTTTAATTTTAATTGGTTCTTTGTCATTCAATTTTGATTTTTTCTATTAGACTTACAACTATGAAACTCCAACATACTAATAAATGACCTAGATAGTTTTGATCTTCATAACTATGACCTTGATCATGTTTCTCTAGTTTTGAACTTTCTTTATGACCTTAATTTTGCACTTTTTATCTTTAGAATCTTATTCATCTCTTATATCTAGAAACTTAGCTCTTAAATTGATTTGATGATTTAAACAAGTTTGAAGACACACAAAGTACAAAAACAAAATACCTGTGTTTTTCCTTATGAACTCAAATGTTGATACAATACTCTAATTAACATTTAGTGATATGTGAATGCATTAATATTGAATTATTCAATGACTAGAATAAACTAGGGCTTTTTCCTTTTATATAACACCCTAGAGTGCAAATTTGAATATTTTGAACTTGAGCCTACAAGTAATGACTACTTCAAGATTAGTTGGTTTGGGTTCATGATTCAATTTGATTATCGAAAGGTGAGTCAGTTTACATGTGTGACTTTGAACTAGATTTAGGACCACACCTATGATTTTTAACAAGACTAAAAATAACAAATATAAGATAAAAGTTGATGTCGTCCACACAAAAACATGCCATTTGAATAATTAAACAGAAGGTGTTCTTTATATGAAGTGTACGACTTGGTTTTGAAAATCAATGGTTGAAAATTGTAGAGAAGGATGCAAGATGATTGAAATTATCTCAATCGCCAAATTTTCTAAAATATTAAAAAATATAATATATAATTACAAAAAAACTATGTGCATTATTATCTAGTATTAGCTTTAAATTAAGAAAAGATACGATAAGAATTGTTTTTTTCTTTTAAAATTTTTAAACTTATATATTTAGATAAATAATAATAATTTTTAATATATATATATATATATATATATATATATATTTCAAATACTAATATTAATAATAATAATAAATCAATAAATTACAAATTGACCTTCTTCTTCTTTTTTTTTGCATTTTATTTTCATTTTTTCAGTTTTGCCAATTTATAAAGTTATAATTTTACTTTTAACAATTTTAGTATAGTTTATATTTATTTTTAATATTTTATTTGAAATACAATATTAATTTTTAAAAATTTATTTATTTAATAATATTTATTTATTTGTTAATATTGAGTTTATGTTAATATTGTTTGTAATATATTAATTATATTTTTATGTACATATTTTATTAATATTTCAATTCTAATAAATTAAAAAAATAGTTTTACTTTTTCATTTAATCATTTATTAACTTAATAAATTTATTATTTGTTACTATTTTCTTAAAATTATTATGTTTATTAAAATTTGGATTTTGATATATTTTGGCTTTTCATTTAGTTTATTTTAGTTTAGTTTTTAATTTAGATTTAAGTTTGAAATTTATTTTTATTATTTATGTCTTTTTATGAAATTACAAATAATAATTAAAAATTATTAAAATTAATTTAATTTATAATTTTTTATCTTATTAAAGCTTTAATTATTGTGGAATAATTCTATTTTAGATTTTTGTTATAATTTATATAATAAAATGAATTTCAAACTTAAAATATAAATTAAAATTTATAGAGTGGGTGAGAGAGAAATTAACTTTTGATTAGTTGTTTCATGTCAACAAACCAAGGATAGGCGTCCTAGGGAGTTATGCTCAAGGTAGCATGTCATTTGGTTAAAGATATGATAATTCACCTTTAAAACCTCTTCATTGTACCCATTGCACACTTAGGAAGAAAATAGATAGAGAGAGAAAGAGAGAAAATAAAGAGAGAGAAATAGAGAGAGAGAGACAAAGAGATACATAGATAAAAAGAGAGGCAAAGATACAAAATAGAGGCATAGATATACATGAATAAATATGGAGAGACAAAGAGATAGAGAGAGAGAGAGACAAATAGGAATGGAAAAAAATAGTAAGGGGAGAAAGATAGGGAGAGGCAAATAGACAGAGAGAAGAAATGAGAGAAAGATAGACAGAGGAAGAGAGAAAGGATGTCATATCTCAATTTCATTACTTGCATTTAATAATGTTGAGTTAATTGAAAAATTGGAAAAAAAAGGAAATTATCATTTAATGTTTATGGATTTGATAAATGTGATGCTATATTTGAATTTGAATATCTTGTAATTTTATGATTTAAGAGAACTATTCCATAAGATTATTGGTTGAAGGTTACTGATAAGTGGAAAAGTGTAAGAATATGTGTGCAAGAGCAGATTGAAGGACAAGAACTTGATTGAGGTAGGAATGCTTAGCCAAATGACAACAGTAAGCACGAAGGGAATCTAGAATCTTACACATGCCATAGTAGACTAGACATCCACATTGTTTGCACTTGATATATATCATTTATATTGCATGAAATCATAATTTGGTGAATAAGTAATCTTGTGAAAGAAAGAAACTCAATGCATCCTTGACTTACTCTATCAATCTCAAAGTTTGATGATATCATAAATGCATTCTATCATATATAAATGCCATATGGAAATGAATGTGTTATTTGTTCATTTTGACAAATTTGAAAATAGGTACTTGAATAAGGAAATGGAAAATATATGATAGGAATTTCTTGTGAATCCTTGCATATAAATAAAATATTACCATAAACCCATATACATATATACATATATATGTGAGTGAAAGCCATATATATATAAGTATATATAAATGTCTGCATATAAAATGTATTATAGGGGAAATAATAAGGAATCTGTAATGTTGTGCAGTTTTCGCACACACGCCTTGCTGAAAGAAGGGACCCTCTTTCACTTTTGTCCTTGGTGTTTTGGACCTTTGATTTTGAGGATTTACCTTGCCTTCGCATGAGCTTAAAATGTTTATCTTGCTTGCCTAAGTGATTCCCCTAAGTTGCACATTGAAATTTCTAAGTTTTGAACGAAGTTCGGGTTTTTACTCCATTTCGGGATTTTCCGCTCCATCCGAATTTTCCCAGATTTCACTCAAAGCCCGATGAAGAGATTAACACTATAGTTCGGGAAATTTGGGACTTCGCGGAATTCTACTTGGACCAGATTTTTTTGAAATTTTGTGTTGTCATCGGGCTTCTAAGTTTCTTCAGCTTGTCTTGTCGACTACATTTATGATCACTCGTACAAATTGTGAGGGATGTATTTAATCAATTTTTGGGGATTTTCTTGCCATTATGCTTTATCATTTTTGTTCTATTGAGTTGGGGTGTTCAATCTTGTGGTGCTTGGCTGAATTTAGCATGTTGAACCTCTGAATTGTGGGATTTGGTAGTTGTTTCCTGGGCGTCAGTGTTGTCAAAGCTTTCTCAGGAATTCTGGATTGTTGTCTGTCATTGTTATAATCAATTTCCATTTCATCAAATGGTATGTACACATTGCATATATTTTTATTGATGAATGTGAGTGGTCCTTTGGCGTTCTAGAAATGCTCGAAGTTCAAATTTCTGTGTGTTTGGGTATTCCGAAGCTAGGGTTGCATGATGTTGATTATATTGATGGTTCCCCAAGTGAGTTTCATGCTTTCTTTTCACTTTCATCTTGCTTGCTTATGGGCCATGATTATACTTTGAAACCTAGTAGTTGAGTAACCTAAATCCCGAGCTTGTATGTGTGTCAATGGCGGATCTTTAGGGTTTCATACCTAGGGTATCACCATTCCCTTTTGATTTGCTTTAAGAGGAGCTTTAAGTTCAATTAAAATCAATAGAAGGTTCAGGTCAAACTTGTTGCAGGCCAAAATTCCTCAAATTTGTGATCGTTCAATCAATTTGAGCGAGATCGTGTGAGAACATCAATATTCATGTTTTCCTTCAGTTTTGGTATTTTCTTGCACTGGTGGATTTCCCTGAGTTTCCTTGTCCCCTTCTTTTTCCTAGAATGTGTTGAAAATTCAGAATCTTGCCTTCTTCGCGGATTTCCATTGATCCCAGATTTTCCCAGTTTCTCCTTCGTCCCTTCGTTTCCCCAAATTCATATGGTATTGTTATTTTCACGGAATTCCGGTCCTGCCAGATTTTTCTGAACTCTCTGGGAAGCTTTGTGGAACTTGGAGATTGGATGAGATGGATGAGTGTAATGATGAATGCTTAACATTCCATGCTTTTAACTGATAAATGACACATTTTTTTATGCATCCTTTCTTCGTTTTGATGATCTATTGTTGATTTTTATGCCTTCTTCAGGAAAATCTGCCTGGTCTAGAATTTTTTGAAGTTCCTCCCAGACTAGTTTTCCCCAGTTAGCTTGGAATCCTGAACTTCTCAGTTCGGTGGTTTATAGTTGATTTGATGGTTCTCTTATGATTTTGAGCTAACACTTTGAAAAATATGCTATCAACAATTGGATTTTCATGTTGGTATTCAATGGATGCAGGTTGAAGCTAGCAAGGCAGTGGCTGGAATGGCTAAGGGCGATATGGAGGGATCCTCTATCTCAGAAGCAGAAAGAGTTAAATTGGACATCAAGAGCAGGATCCCGAAAAGTAAGATAGCCTCAGTCTAGTCTAAAGTTTGAGACACAAATGTGGGTCGATGGGACTATGAGGAGTTTAAGACAAGGATGGCACAAGAAGATCTTCCAGTGCTAGCCAGGAGACTAAAGGAATCAGGATTATCTCATGTAGCAGGATTTCCCCCCATAGTTCAATGTTATGAGTTGGTATTGGAATGTGCCCGGCACTATGACAGGGATTCACAGAGGATAGTTAGTCCTCAAGGGAGAGTATTGGCTAATCTTAACCCTATCTCTATTGCACAGACTTTTGATATGCCAGACAGATCTCATGTAGTAGCATTCAATATGGAGGCAGCTAAAAGGTACTATGAGGAGGAGACTATTAAGTCACAACAGGTTATCAATTCTTGGCTTGAGAAGCCAAAGTCTCATTTCTCAAAACTACCTAAGTAGTTGCACAGGGAAAAGGTTAAACAAGAATTCTATGATGCCATCACATTGCTTAGCCAGGTGGTAGGCCTAAAGAGTGCAGGTATGTTCGATAATTGGATGTTCCATGTTATTGTAAGGATGGAGCAAGAGAATATTAACTATCATTGGGCAGGTGTTATAAGTACGGTGATTCATGAACAAATGTGTAATGTGCTACAGACTAAGGCATTCATCATGACTTCCTATTTAGTGTATGCACTTGCAAGATTCCATCCCTATAAAGGATTGAGCACAAGAGGAATATTTGGAAAGGATGTGATTTATGAAGTTTATCCTCAATTGCACTTAGGAAGCTCAAGTTATAGGAGGGTGAATGATGCATTCACCATGCACATCACTAGACTGCTCTAAGGTGCAGAGCACGTGAGAATATCAGATGATGCTAAGGAGCTGATCAAAAATTATGGAGCTTGGTTCATACAGTTTCACACCTTCTCCTACATAAGAATAGATGGTTGTCAGAGGGCTCCATACAAGCTTCCAAGGTATCCCACAGACCATGTTATACTTATGGAGGTTACGAGGCAAATATGTGACTTTAACACCATTGTAAAGAAAGATAAGCATAAAACTGGATTTGGTGGAGATTTTCCTCTAAAGATAGGTATTAGTGAGGTATGCCCTTCAATTAATTCAGCCTATGCTTCTGAGGAGGAAATGAGGACTCTTGGGTTGTCCTACCATTCCAAAAGGATAGGTTTTGATATCACTAGTGAAGCACAAAAGAGAGTCAGTAGGGAATACCACCACAGAGATGACATAGAAGACTATTGGGCCAATAGCAAGGATGAGTTTGAGGTAAGAAAGAAGAAATTCTCTAGACTCCCAGTTGATGTGGTATGAATGTATAGTGTGAAAATGGTTCCTGATCAGGTGGAAGATGATGGAGACTTAATCCAAAGTCACGATTATGAGCCAATTAAGGACATTCCAATTGGAGTAGACTGGCTAGAAGAAGAAAAATTTGAATTAGAACAAGTCATGACCCCTGTGACGAGATACACCAAGTTGTGGCTCAAGCACAAGGTGTGGGAGCTTGAAAGTGAAGGTGTACCATGCACCTATAATCTAATGGGGGATCTAAAATCCCATTCCACTTCTGAGGAGTCAACTGAGGAAGATCCTAAGGGCAAGACCAAGCTATATTCTCCTTTTAAGATTAAGATCAAAGGTCCCCAAGCAGAAGAACAAGAGAAACAGAGGAAACCAAAAGAAAAAAGAGGATTGCTACTTCAAGGACAGAAAAATTTGTAGAGGAAGAACCCGGTGAAGGAGAAGAAAAGGACGGTGCCCCAACACCTAAAAGGAGGAAAACAACAATAATTTTAAGAAAGAAGGGTGGAACTTCCAAGGAGAAAAGTGGAACTGATCCTTCAACAGTGGTAAATGTAGAAAGTTCTGGAGAGAAGACACAGGTATACACAAGGAGATCAAGAACTCCTTCTCCCAAGGACAATGTGCCAAAGAAGGATATTCCTCTAGCAACCTTTGCTGCAGAACAACATAAAGAGGCTTCTCCACCCCATGAGCCACATGGTGCATCAGAACAACCAACAGATGTGGAGCACTTGTCAAGTGAAGGGGGAGAAGAATTTCAAGAAGGTGAGCTTCATAGTGCAGCTACAAAAATGGAGAAAATTCTATAGACTCCCTTGGTAACTTATGAAGATTCTCCTACTAGAAGTGAAGAATACATACCTCTTCAGACAGAGGAAATTCCTGTTAAGACTCCATCACCAGTGCATGAAGAAGAGGAGTATGGTGGAGAAGAATAGGATAAAGGTGAAGAGTTTCTTGAGAAGCATGAAGATGAACCCAAAGGTCAACAAGAAGAAGTGGGACAAAGTGAAGTACAGTCAGATTCTGTTGTTCCAGGTTGGCTTGATAAAGAAATAAAGAGAAAACAATTTTTTGTGGATGATACCCCTCCCAATTGGGATGAGCTACTAGAAAAAATAAGAAAAGGAAAAGGAAAGAAGAATGCTAGAGTCATCTCCAATATTGAAAGGGATGAAGCAAACAACAAAGTGGTCCACATTGCTACTCCTACCACCGAAAAGAATAGAGATGAGGTTACTGGGAGTGATTACAAAATGAAAACCATCAACCTAGGACCCACTTCCATGGAACAGGATATTGAAGAATATGAGGGTTCAAGTGCTATGATCCTAGGAAGATTGAAGAAAGAATTACAAGCTAAATAGGAGTTGAAGAAAGAGAATGAAAGACTTAAGAAATATTTGGAAGATTTGATGAAACCCCTACAGTCCATTAGTTCTTCATCTTCTACTGCAATTTTCTTGCCCCAAGATATTATATCCGAGCTAGAAAGAATGAAGGCCACCACTCTTTCCATAGTAAACTGGTTACAAGGGGTGCAGACTAAAGGAGATGATGCTATCAAAGACATCATTTCAACTGAAGGAGATGCAATGAAGGAAATAGATTGGTTGAAAGATGTATTGGCTCAAGATAAAGAGGATATAGATGTCCTATTGTAGAAAACTGGGACCATCATGGAGAACACTAAGGATAAGCTAGTGAGTGATGGAATTCTCCCTTCCTCTAGAGTTGCAGAACCTTGGGAATGGTTTGAAGCTTTGCAAATAAGGAAAAAGGTTTTGAAGAAGATATATAAGCAGAGGAGGCAAATTGAGGATGCCCTAACTAATATCTACGATAGATGCATCTCATTCTTTGAATTAATGATAGGGAGAAGGAAGTTCGCACCAAAGCATTTGAGCTTTGAACAGTTGAAGAAATGGTGGTGAGATGTATATTCTCCAGTCATTGAGGATCCAACTACTAAACATCAGTTGGATGATGCAACCACTTATATTGTAGTCATTGAGAAATATCAAACCAGTAGGGTTGAGTGGGATAAGTTGGTGGAGCAATCAAGAGAAAATATTAAATCTATTGAAAGGAGAATTAAGGTTTTACCTTTGCCACCTATAGCTGACTTGGACAAGGTACTTTTGATGGTGCATGATAGGGTGTATCAAAATAAAGACAAAGGGGAAAGCAGTTAATGCAAGGTCACATCAGAATTTGTGCTTCCCTATTATTTTTCATTCATTGGTCTAAGCTAAATTGGAGATCCCAGGCCAACCTGGATGGAGTTCATGCATTTAATGCATATTTTATCTTATTTTGAATTCCTCTTGGCTGACTTGTTTTATGGCCATTTATTATTATTGTAAATTCTTCTTAGGCCGACATGATTTGGGGGGTTTCTATTAATATGGCATTCTGCCTCATTTGTAAGAGCTGATAGATAGTTTTGATGCTAGAGCAAATTAAGCAGTAGAGGAAGAGTTAGAAGTTAGTTCATTTTGAGCAAGTGTTTTAATAGACTACTGGAATTGTTGCTACTTTGGGTGATTCAATACAATTGGAGACATTGTGCTTTTGGTGAATTCTCTTGTGTTGATTTATCTTACATGGTTTTTGTGATTCTATCTTTGGAATTGCTTAAGTTATTTGATAAATGCATTAGGTTTAATTTTAGATAAATTGATAGTGTTTATGATTTAGTACTTGAAGTGTTTGCAGCAATCCCTAGTCCATACTTTTTGCAACCAACTGATTTTTAGTTGCTTTACAAAGTTAGCCTAGACTTTTATATTCATTGTGCTTAGTTCAATTGTGAAGGTTTATTCATTTCAATTGCAATAGGGTTGTTTTGAATGAACATTCATGATTTGGAAATCTTTAACACCTTAGAAGATTGCACTATTTCTATAAGATTGCAGATCCATCTAGGTCAAGTAGAAATCGGTTTCTGAAGGATTGGTCCATTTTAAGTGTTTCATCATTTGCATTTTTAATCTTAGGAGTAGTGTTAAATTTGGAAATATCTTTGAAACCCTTATATTTTGTTATTTATTTTGTCATTTGGGTTAGATTTAGGATTGAAGTATCATCGTATTGCTAGATCTAATAAATTAAAGATTCAGCATTTGCTTGTAATGAGGTCCCATTGTGATTACCAATATTTTCACATTTATCATTGAGTTGTTCATGCATTGTCAAGACCTGACATTAGAGACCTTGGGGTTATCTCTTGAGGCTTGTTGATAGAGATTTACCTTTCAAGAGATAGGATATTATATTCTATCTGAGTTGTTGTTGTACAGAAAACAACATCAACACATAACCCCCAATAATGAAAGGGATAAGGGCTAACCCATCTATGTTGGGAAGTAATAGCCAATGCCAAAAAATAGAGGGAGTGGGTGGCCAAGTAATGAGGAAATGGAGATAGGGAATTAAGACCACTATCTCCAAAATTGGTAAGGCAGAATCATGGTCAAAAAGAGGATTGAAGCAATCTAGAAAAAGTAGGTAATTCAAGGAAAAAGATCAATAGAAGAAGAGGATGACAGGGTTTGAGTAGCTATTGACATTATTGGAGAGGGAAAAATCACTCAAAATCCACACCAGCTAAGGTATTTCAAACCTAGTTTCAAATTGTTTCCTCTTTGAATCGAATGAGTTGCATTCTATGTGAAATGATGGAAATATCCCTATACTTTTATGTGTTGTGTCATGCAAATTTGTGTTTTCTTTTGGTAAGATCATGTTTTTCCTAGTTGATTGAGACCTAGGTCAATCTATTCATTAGGGGTCGAGCCACCATGAAAACTTATTTCTTTTGATATACCTTATATAAGTAATTAGGTTACACACCCCAGATGGGGATTTTCACCTGTATGTTATTCATTCCTTCATGGTTGTGGCAATTCCACCCAACTGATGTAATTATATTTCATTGATTACAGCTTATTTGTTACCAGCACTCTATGAGCATCAAGTCACGATGTTTATCATTTGATATTTCATATTTGATGAGCGACATGCAACATGTCGCACCCACCAAATGTTGTGATAAGGGTGGTGACTCATACCTAATAAATGCAAGGGTTGAGCATTGCTTATATTGTTCACTATATCTTATGTTTATGTTCAATGCATGTGTAGACACCAAAATTGTACTCCCTTCTTTGAGATAGTACAATCCTTGCTCTAATTTGGACCTATCTTGGGCACCCCTACATTTATTATCCTTTAAATTAGCATTTATAGGCCCCTAAGACCCATTATTTCAGACCTTGAGGCTTATTCCACTTAAAAATCATATAAAATCCTGACAAAACGCATTTAAATCCTAAAAGCCACCTCAAAAACCTTAAGTGGGACCCATTCACCATATTGGATGAATGAGCCCCCTTTAGTGGGACCCATTCACCAAGAGTGGTGAATGAGTCCCTTTTGGGACATTTTTTAGGTTTGAGCGGGAAATTCAGTGAATTAATTCAAATTTCCAATGGATGCCAGCCTTTGAGGTCTAAATAATGATCAATTAGGTGTTAATTCCTATAAATATAATTTTTTAGGTCATTTTCAAGAATCTAAGCAACCTAAGAAAGCAAATTCAAGAGAAAAATATTGAGAATCTTTCACAAGAAGATTTACAAGTCTATTTGAAACAAAGTTGAAGCTTTGGAGAAGAATTCAAGGATTTTTGTAGGTCTTCAAGCTCACTTTTGATCAAGATCTAGCATTTTCAAGGGTTGATCATGGATGTCTATAGTGAATCATGAGGAATTTTAGATTGGGGAGATGCAACTAGCCATCAAGTCAAGCCTAAGGACTTGTTTTCCAAGTGATTCCATCTTTCATTGCCTCTCTAATTTCACACTAAGGAAGGTTTGCATACCATTAAGATTCATTTGAGTTGATTTAGGATCTCCTAAAGTGAGTCTTGCATCATTCAAGTTTCATTTATGCATCTTGTTCTTGCATATTAGAATAGGATTGCATTATGTTTTAGTTTTCCTAGTCTTAGACACACTTGAGGCTAGGGGTTGCATGCACATTTTATTATCTCTTTCAAGGTTTAATTACCAAGCTAGGGGTTTTAACAAGGAAAAATCCTCATTAGAAAATCCAATTATATTCTCTTTTGCATGTGTTTTCGTAGATTTGGACACGGAACCCAACTTGAAAAGAAAGTGCAGGTGTTGGAGTATAGATCGAAGTTTCTAGTTTCTAAAAAAGTAGACTAATTCTCCATTAATGGCAAATGATTACCACTAAATTTATTTTCCAAATTAGTTTTCAAATTCCAGTACCCTTTTCTCTGAAACAACTTTTTGGGAAGAAACCATAATCTGGGACTGTTTCGCCCAAGTTGGTGAATCAGTCCCAGTTGGTCAAAAA
>VDFB02047397.1:49841912-50027466 GCA_007258455.2 Sequoia sempervirens | reverse complement strand
TTTTATTAAAGGGGATTTTTCTTTGTTCATGTAAGGTCTTCTTCTTAGGGAACATCATGCCTAATGTCTCCAAGAGAAGATAAGTCAAAGAATAGCAGATTGTCACTTATGGGATGCCTCTCATTTCGCATCATGCCACGATGGGAGATCATATGCTTAGAAATATCACACTCTTGGAGGACATCAAACCAAATGACACCACCAAGAAAAGGACACGCCACAAGAAAAAAGAAAATCATGCCATGAAATATGCCAAAATATTTCATCAATGTATGCCCCCACTTTAAAGCAGTTGCTAACACCATTACTATGAGCAACTGCTTTAAATTAGCCAATGTTTTATCCTAAGATATGAGAGCTTTCCTTGAAAAACCCTATGCCAAGTCACATGTTTCTGAAATAAAGCTATGCCATGAACAAGGAGGGAGGGGTTGCCCCCAAAAATACATAAGAGATATATGGATTCAAGGTTCATATGTCTTTGCTAGATTCTTGTTTAAGAGTTGGAAACTGTCATCATTCCCCAAATACTCATAGAACTAGAAGAATGACACAAAGAGAGCAAAAAATAAAGAAAAATCCTTTCAGCTCAACATGGAAGAGACCTAAACATCTCAATGCCTTATGTCATCCCCAAAAGGAAAACACAAGAAAAATGGAAAAGATAAAGGACAGGATTTTGGGTCAACATGGAAGAGACGTGGATATCTCAATGCCTTGCATCATCCCCAAAAGGAAAACACACAAATGAAAAATGCTTACGACATAGAAAAGAAAGTAGGTAAATATAGAGGAATTTCACAAAGAGAGAGAGATACATCAAATGAAACATCACGGGGGATCACATTATGCACATGCAATCACATAAAGAAACATGAAAAGTCCAAAGACTAATAAGGCACATGTGAGTCAACCTAAAGCAAGTCATCTATATCCCAATCTTGGTCTGTATAAGCAAAAGGTGGACAATTAGCCAAAGGGACAACAAAATGTACCAAAACTATGACAAGGATAACTAATACATTCCCCCACTAAGTGTAGGACAAGGATGAGACGAGATAGGTGATGAGAATGAGCTCCTTGCATCAAAGAGAATGATTTTCAAAAGTGTATAACATGTAATAGTGAGAATGTGAAGACCCTACAACTATTACATGGCAAGGAGCGGAATTCATGATTTAAGGGATTATTTCTATGATATAAAGCTTTTTAAATATTTGTTGTAAAGAACAACACTTATCGATACTATGTCCAATGACCCCATGATATCGACAATGTGATGTGTTTGTATTCTTAGGATTTAGTTTTCAATCTTCCCTTATGGGTGGTAATGTAATCACTCCTCTGTGTAGAAGTATCTATAAATTCCTTCCAATGGTAGTTGGTGGATAAGGGAATTATAATTTCTTTAGTTTGTAAGGCCTTCATTGCTTGCTAGATTCACCTACTTTCCTAGGTGGATATAGAGTAGGAGGACTTGAAATGACCTTGTCTTTTTTATCATCATCACAAGGCATTGGTTGCTCTTTAGGAAGGAGAACACTTATGTCAAGAGGAGGATCTAAGACAATATTATCATCGTTACAAGGTATTGGTTCTTTAGGAAGGAGAACACTTATGTCAGGAGGAGGATCTTGATATCCTAACCCTTTGGTACCTTCAGTTTATATTTTCTCTAGGATTTTATGAATTTCATGTTCACATGTTGTATCACATCCTTGTTTACTTAAAATCGTGAATCCTTTTCCATATGTCTCTTTTATATTGATAGGAGTATTTTTTACCTTGTTAACATAGAATGGTTGAATGTTTACTTGACTATAGGAACTAGGTTCGCCTATTGTATGGATGTAGGATTAGCTTGTGACTCAATTTAAGGATGTAAAAGACAAAACATCTCAAGTTGTGTTGGTTGTTTCATGGAAGGATGGAAGGATGCATTATTCTCAAGGTTGTTAAGGAAATCATTTATGAAGTTGTTCATGCTATCATCATCTTCTCCAATGATGTCAACATCAAGAGGAGGACATGCATTACGAGTTGTGTGAGTGTGAGTGAGTTCAGTTTTATAAGGGTTGTTGCCAAAAACACAACTTGAAACATCAACCAAAGAGAAAAAGGACTTCCACACATTGCTAAAACACTTTTCCATTTTCATATTTTCAAATCTAAAAAAAGTAATTTATTGATGCAATAAACTAAAAATGAAACATGTTCTAAATGCAATTTTGAATTTTGGCAATGCACTAGATGAAGCGAATTAAGCTAAATTCACTAAATTTGATGAAACAACAAATCAGAAAATTGAAACAGGAAAGTAACAACAACAACAAAAATCTTAAAATTGAGATTTCAATTTCTAGAAAATGCAAATTAGGATCTAACAAGGACTCATTCACTACTAAGGGAGAATGGGTCCTAGTTAAGTATTTTTGGAATGTTTCTCCTGATTTCTGAGTGATTTTTAATGCTTTTTAGATGTCAAAAGGTACAAGCCTAGCCTAATCAAGGACTCATTCACCAATAAAGGTGAATGGGTCCTTTATTAGGTTTTTAAAACTTTTTTTGAATTATTTTCAAGGTTTATGCAGTGTCTTTTAGTTTTAGGTCTAAGACGGTAACTTTTAGTTTCACATTTTCCATAAATGCAATAAAATGATGAATGCAAAGATCTAATTTGAAATGCATTATTTTTATTTTCAAATATAATTTTATGATATCTAAATTATATATAAGATGACTAAATTGCTTTTGTATTTTTTGAATTTAAGAAATGAAAAACAATGTAATTCTAAACTCTAAATTAGATGCAAATTTGAATTTCAAGCAAGAAACCCTAAATGAGATCTAATTCAATGCAAATTAAATTCAAATGAATACAAGATCTAACGTAGGATGTAATGAAAGACTTCCAAATCAGAAAATTACAATGTCCAATAGTCGGGTTTACCATTTAATGAAGAGGGGGAAAATAGGGTTTACCAAAATCAAAATGATATACCACTAATTCTCACCCTAATACATGCGATTTTGTGTTTGATATGGTGAAATCTACAATCAAAAACTAACCCTAACTATTGTATCAACTATGAGGGGAGTTTTTAGAGCTCATATTGATGTGTACCATACTACAAGAAGCATGTTTTTAGGTCACCAAGGACTCATTCGCCTTTAGTGGCAAATGGGTCCCTATTAGGGTTTTTGAAATTGAGATATGGATTATGTTCCTTGATGCCTACACTCTCAGATCCTCAATTATCAGCTCCCAAAAACCTTTAGAAAATTTTGTATCCTTTGTATTCTTGCACTATGAATGGCAACTTTTGCAACTTGACAACTTTGACAATTTTCCTCCAAATCTTGCTCTTAAACCTAAATCATACAAACACACATTCAAGAGGAGAAAAAATTATTGATTGTTAGTGAATAAGGGTTTTCCTAAGTCAAACCCCTTGTAGGTGATTAAACCAAATGGTGAAATAATGAAATTGAAGCATGAATATGAAACAATGGAATGTTGATGCCAGTATTGACATGGTGTGATGGTTTATTGGTGGCATTGTTGTTCTTGCCACCAAGGTTCAAATCCCGTTGGGGTGGTATTGTTGAATGGTTGTATTCCAGTTCATAGCTCCGGTCAAAAGCGTTTACCCCTTAAATAAAATTTAAAAAAACAATGGACTGTTGATACCTTGGAAGTTGTCTTGGAATATAAATTATCTACAAAATAACATGAAGTGGCCATGAAGAATGTAGAACTTGATCTCAAATAAGATGTGTAACAATGCTTGCAATAGATCCTCAATGCTACATCAACTATATTAGCTCAACAACATGCATGAATGCAAGTTATTCCTTTGACATGATGAAATGACCTTGAATTGCTACAATAAATCTTCAATAATCTGACCTTAAATTCCTTTTAAATGCTCTTGTAAACTCTATAATGCTCTTGTGAATGTATTCTTGAGTGTGTATGAAGATCTAGGATGAAACTAGGTGAATTAACCACATATACTAAATCTAGAGATTAACCCCGAAATTTGAATAATTCAAGATGACACCAGATCTAGGATTGAAAATCATTAGAATCCTACCAAAATTAAATTAAAAAATGGGTATCCTATGTGAGGAAGACCCATTCACCACTAAAGGTGAATGGGACCTAGCACAAGTTTCTAGGACCTTGCTTCAGGGGGTTAAAAGAGCATCAAAAACCCACATAAAAAATGAATAGAAATGGGGTTCCTATGTGGATAGGACCCATTTTCCACCAAATTTGAATGGATCCTAGCACCATTTTATAGGACCTTGATTTTTCCAAATTAAACGTCATGCAATTTGATTATTGGGTGTTAGGATAGATCCTTCGGAAGGCGTCATTAGTAAGGCTTAAATTTGAATTAAAGGGGTTAATTAAGCTCAATTAATCATAATTAATTAATGAAACCCTAGATAAGTGTGAAAGTGTACTACAACACTTTAAAACACAATAAATAAGGTACAACTTAAGTACATTTTGTTAAAAAGGGACCCTAGATTAATTATAGCTCAATTTTGAATTTTTACAACACATTACTACACTAAACCAATGCATTATTAGGTTAATTATATATCAATTATTCCCAAATTAAGTAAGGAAAAGGGATACTTTTTTTGTTATTACAATAACATGCATGATGCAAGAAGACCTTGACATGATAATAAGATCTTGATTGTTGCAATAATTCTTCAATAAATTTTCTCTTGAATGCCTTGAAATGCTCTTGAAATGCTCCTTGAAATCTCATTTTAGCTCTTGTAATTGAACACTTGAAAACTTAGATCAAACATAGTGAAATTGTAATAACCCATTCAAAATTATTACTTAATTAATATTATTGTAAATGACACATAAATATACTCCAAATTAAAAAGACATAACTAGTGGATAAAGTCAATCATAGCTACACATGTCTATTTAAAATGAGTCAAAGATTCTTATATTTACTTCAAAATTCAAATTACAATATCTGGTTTGACTTGGCACCTAAGGCCTCAAAGTCATTACATTGTACATTTTTCACCAAGTACATGAATGTATTACATCAAATTACATCATAGACTATAATAGTCTTGATAACAACTAAGGTTCTTCAATGCTCACATCTGCTAGAGGATGAGAACATGGTTGAAGCACTTTACCACCCAATCTCGAAGCTTACGCTTCCCTAGTATTCTTTTGACTTGAAGAATAACCGACCCTGCATAGAAATTTTGGCAAGAGAGTAATCTGCAAGGTGGAATATGGTGCATGCCCATACAACAACATGCAATTTCTATCTACAAGTTAGAAAAAAAATACAAGATCTATGCTAGGAATGACAAAGAGTGAATTCACAGAGTTCATACATACATAATGAACTATATTGCTTGTCCAAGAATAATAAATGTGTTGCAACAACAACAAACAATAGGTTTTGGTAAAGGAAACCTATACTCTCTAAACTCCATTTTAGCACCTATCCCGAAAAGTAACTTTCTACTATCTCATAATAGCTATCTACCCTCTAGTAGCATCTACCTGTAGGTGCTCTAGTGAACTAAGGTATCACTGTTCTATTCAAGTATTCAAATATGCTTTCACAAATGTCTTCAAAAGAAGAAAAGAATACTAGTTTTTACTCTAAACAGAAATCAGATTTATGTTTCATAGAGTAACTCAACAATCAATCATATCATTCTTATGACTATTTTCTACTTATCATCTGAAGTATTTTCCTAAAAAAAATGGTACTAAAGACAAAATAAGGTATGTCACAAGTATGTGTATGTACATAGATGAAGTCTATGTGCATACACATATATGTGCCTACTTATGTTTAAAAATTTGTGCATACATTTTGAAATAATTATAAAATTCAAATTGCAGACTTAAAATAGTATTCCATTTGACGTTTCTTGTCAAAAATAAATAATCAGATCAAGTATATTCTAATAGTTTCACACATTTTTATTGCATTCTCATAACTGTGATATTCCAACATTGTTGTTTTCATAAGGATATTCATTGTTTAAACAGAATGAGTATTGTTTCCTACTAAACAGTCATAAAACAAGTTGTTTACATATGGTCATTCATTGTTTGAATAGAACAAGTACTATTTCCTACTAAATAGTCTTAAAACAAGTTGTTTACATATGAAAATTCATTGTTTACACATAATCAGCACTGTATCCTACTAAATAGTTATAGGTATGTTCATGGATTCCATCTATTTCAATGATGTTTCCAACTAAATAGTTTATCGAACAAGACTGTTTTCAGCTATAGAGTTAAAAATTTACAACAATTTAAGTGTTTTTTGTAATTGGATATTCACTGTTATAATAGAATATTTCATACTAAAAAGATACATTTTATGACACATAATAGTCATCTTTCTAATCAAAACATACACTAATTGCAGTTACTCAAGTTGTTTCAAGCTATTATGATGCCGAATAATATCAATTTAAATTATTATTCACTGTCTAAAAATAGAATCAAAGTTTTATCTGAATGAACAAAGAATGAACATAATGTTATTTCCAGTAAAATCTACAACTATCTTGACTACCATTTTCAAGAAAATCCATTTAATTTCCTCTAACAAATTAGGCTAATAGAATGTCCATTCATGAATTTCGATAACATAAATGGTATTTAAAATTTCATGAGCAAATATATATAAGAATTTAAAACGAAACTAATTTGACATACTTGTCAAATTGAAAACTAAGAAACCATGCAGTCAAGGGACTTTAACTGGGAATTTAGACAGGATTCCTAGCTTAACCCATGCCTCTCCAGGCCTTAATCAGGCATACACAAGTCACTCTAGGAGTGACTGCCCCTTACATGACTGGGTCTTTCTTTCTTATCAATCATGGGTCATATTCAGGCTTACACATGCAAACTTATGTTTGTATCTTACTCAAGGAAATAACCTATTGATCATAAAGATTGATTCTCATGGTTATAAAAACTTATACATTTCATTGCTCCTCTGATCGAGGGCATCCACAATAAGAAAATATTATTTTACATTCTAAACAAAAAAAATTACTACCTCTTATCATTATCGGCCTAGCTGATAATGGAGGGAAATTTAATTCAAATTTAAACATAGTCAAAACAATTAAATGCAAATCTTAGAGGATTAATCCTCTTCCCATGGGTTTGACATTCGAACCACTACAAATTCAAGCACAAAATAAATACATAAATTGGGTCAAAATGAATATTCGATAGCCTTGCCAATGCTAGCAATATCATGCGAACATTGTGACAGTCGCATATTAAAGGATTCCATGCCTCGGTCTAGCTCTTTAAGCTAGTTGTTAAGGCTTAAACTTAAATAAATTTTATGCATGCAAGTTGTAGGCCATGCAACCCCTAAAGGGTGGTCGATAAGACACTACTATCAGATCAAGGTCGTATCGCATAGATAGAAGGAATGAATGTTTAAAGGAACTATTGGATTTACATAAAATGTAGTGGCTATCATAGCTTAGTATGTAAAAATGACAATGAAATCATTCTTGTTTCAAGGGAAATTGATTTACCTCACAAATCGGGCTTTTGATGAAGCTTTTCCTCTGATTTCTCTAACACTATGACCTCTTCTCTACTTTTGCCCTACTACTAGTTGATATTTTTCCCAATTCTGTATGCTTTTTCCTTCCCACTACTATCCATTCTAAAATAGTAACCACATCATTCTCTTCGCATGGAGTCAGTGTTTTCATTATTGCTTTTATATTATCGTTGTTGGCTCTATTTTTTGAATGTTTTCTCAGGCCACAACCTTAGTGGGTCACCTGCAAGATTTTTAGTTTGATTTCCCATACAGTCTGATATAATGTTATTGGTTATCGAATTGAATTCAATAGCATCAACATGTGTATGTATATATATTTATATATATATGGTTATATATATATATATATATATATATATATTCTTATATGTATTTTCATCATTCATTCACATTTTCCATATATGTGTTCCAAGTTTTCATTACATATGTATATATGTGTGTGTGTGTGTATATATATATAAATTATTCATTTGAAGGAGTTCATGAGTTTCAAGTGTTACCTCTAAATTTAAATAAGAATCTTTCTTTTCACTTTAGACATTCATTTGTACAATTTTACATAATGAAATTCCTTTCCTTGAAATACATACTTTCATTTTCTCAAAAACACAAGGTTTATATAGACAATTAAATCTACATGCCATTCATTTTCATTCATCAAAACATTTCAAGTCATGAAATTACATTCTTCTAGATATGAAAAATAGTTCAAATGTAGGTTATCATTGTGTGGTGTGCGCACCTAGATTCCAACTGGCTTACCATTTGATCCGGCTAAAAAATCCTACTTCAACCATGTTCTCGTCCTTCAACCTATCACCCTGAAATTGCACACACTTGCACTTGCAAATTTATCAGTAACATTCAATTCTTGGTAATATATAAAAATAATTTCCAAAAGTTTGCAAAGTCAACATCAGTCAAATTCTTTCATGCATTTTTTGAAAATTTCAAAATCTCCATTTAATATTTAATTGAATTTCTTCATTTTAATTCAATTTACCATATTATAATAAATATGCAATAAAATTAGGTTATAACAGAAATGACCTCTTATTTATAGGTATGTAACATTAATTTACCGAAATTCAAATAACACAAGCCGACATGTGAATATACATTTGAAATCATTAAAATACCACCAAAAACCTAATAAAAATTTAGGTCCTAGGACTAGTGAGGACCCATTCGCCCTTGGGTGAATAGGTCCTAGGTCACTTACCTAAGACACACATTCTTCAATGATAAGTGTTGTGTTATGACATTAATGAATGTTGGGTTTTCCTCTTCGAAAATTGCAATTAATTAGGCTTGGATTTGAATTAAAGGAGCCAATTAAGGTAAATAAACCTCAATTATTTAATAAAGCCCTAGATGAGTGTGAAAGTGTAAAGATACACTTTACAACACCACATTAAGGCTCAATTAAGTCCATTTTAGTTAATAAGGCCCTAAACTCAATGTGAATATGTAAAATACATATTACAACACTATATTAAAAATTAATTTAGTTTATTTTATTATTAATATTTCCCAAATTAAGTGTGAAAAAGGGATACTTTTTCCTACACTATAAAAGGAAATAGTAAAAGTGGCATTGATGATGTTTCCTTGGTATTTTTTTCTTGTGTCTAACAATGAACTTGTTAATTATGTCAATATTCTTATAAGTATTTTTCTAGAATGGTGGGTTTGAAATTGTATGCACTACCTTAAGTTGTGTACATGGAAAAAATATCTAAACTATCACCAACACTAATGAATGTGAGGATGCAATCAAGAAGGATAAGATTGCTTCTTAGATGGTATATTTTATATTTATAGTTTATATTTTCTCTAATATGATTGATATAGCTCTAGATTATATTCAAATTCTAAATGCAACTTTTAAATTTTGGTTTAGATTCTAATTGTGAACTATTTGAATGGTTGCTCACTCTTCTTAGTCCTCTTTTTTCTTCATTGTAAACTATTTGTTTGTAGAATATTGTAAATCTACTACTCTTTTGAATTATATTTCTATACTTTTATATATACAAATAACAATAGTATGGTAATTTGAAATTAATTAGAATATATATACAAGATATTAATGAACAAGGTATCATACAAGACATGATTAATCAACCATCCTTTGATTCCATCAACATTATTGAAGGAGACACTAGTAATAAATCTATTTGTGCCATCTTCTTAGATTTTTACCTTGTTGATCATTCTTCACTTGCTTTTAGATATGATAAATTATACTCATCTTGGGTGGAAAAATTAATGGAGGGACATATTAAATCCATCAATAAATAAAAAGTAGGTAGCCATTAAGTTCTTTGGTGTTATCTAGAATAAAATTAAGTGCAAAGTAGTAAGGCATGGAGAGTTAATGCATGTCTTAAGGGGCTTACTGGTAAGGATAGAGTTGAAAAAAATTATGGATTAGATGTTAATTTTGTTTGATTTTTTTTGTTTAGTTTGATATTTCTTATATGATACTTTTTAGATAAACATCTATAAGCTGAAATCTATAAATTCTTTAGTAAGTAATACTTTTCTTAGTCTTATGTTGATTTTTTTTCTAAAAATTGACCATATATCAATTATATTATTTTAAGTAGTCTTTTAAATAACATATTATACACACCCAATTCTTCCCCCATCTCCCTACCCAACCCCCTCCCTTGCCCCTACCTACCCACACACATATAAGAACCATAATAATAATATACATAATAATTACCTTATACAATTGATATCATATCATGTTGAAAAAAATAGTGTGAGATATAAGAAAGACATTTAAAAATAATGCTAAACTTATGATCTAATAGATCTATTATTTAAAAACATAATATTGATATATTAATTAAATATTCTTAAACATATTCTAATGAATCTATTATTTAATAACATAATATTTTTGTATCAATTAGAATATTATCTAGTAATTATATGTTAAGAGTTTGTTACTTGTTATCATTTTTTAAACTATTTATTTTTCCACTCTTTATGAATGTTCAATTATGAAGTACCTAGAAAGGATAAGAGAAATAAGATCTAGTACTTGACTATAAAAAATAGTCAATTAAAGAGTTAAGGGCATAAGCAAGTATGAAGGACGATATAACAAAAATAATAATTCCAATTTAAAAATACACTAGACAACGAAGTTAAGTGGAAATATAATTTATATGTAGTTAATACACTTTATAAATCAAAATTATTTAAAAGACAATACAAGTGACTATCACCATTATTAAAATTTATAAAATTCACATAATTAATCTTTTTTATAGACTTAATTTTAGTTTGAATTTGAAGGAAGAAAGAAATTTACTTTTTTATCAATTTTATAAATTGAATATTTTCTTTGTATCTAATAGAATTTAAAGGAGGTTTTAATTTTGTGATTTTTATTTTTAATTTAACTGTATAATTTTTGAATCAATATTCATCAATTCATATTGACTAGTGGTTCACAAGAACTCAATTTTCATGAATATGGATGGTCCACTTAGTACTTGTTGCATCTAGCTGAAACATTAAGACTTCCTAGGAGGTCACCCATTCTAGTACAACTTCAACTCATGTGTGTGCTTAACTATGAATTTTTCCAAGATCAAATTCACTTGGCTTTGCTACTTCATTTGTAATTTTTTAAACAATCATTGTACCTTTTGAATCATTCATTATTGAACTCCTTAACTAATTCATTTCCAAGTAAGTGATATTTTCATAGTATGTCAAGTGTTTTTTTCATAGTTCAAATATATAATTTTCAAATTGAAATTACTACCTAAATTGATTAGAAAAGTACAACATAATAATAAGAATTTTTAAGGGAGATAAAGACTTCTACTTAAATAACATGAAGGTCTATTAGCCTTATTCGGTGTGAAGAAAGCTAATGAAATAGATAACTATAAACATTTGTACTATAACTATCTAGATTATGTACTCAACTTTTGGATTAACATAGTGTAGCTTGCCCAACCTTTACCATTACATCTATCTTCACTTTTGCATTACATCTTGGCCTACTTGCAAGTAGTAGGGTGAAGTGGGTTTTGTTATTAAAATATAAAAATACATTCATTTTTTCAAAAATAAGTGATCATAACAACCTAACTTTGCACCTCTCAAGCTCTTAAATGAGATGTCAAATTTCTATGAAAATTTTAGCATGCCTTTCTAGGTGAGTTAAGAGCTTCAAGTCATTCTTTGAGGCTTTGAGCATCAATGATGTACCCACATTAATTATGTGTTTTGTTGAATTGTCTAAAAATACTTTGTTGAGTTGTCCAAAAATAGTCCAAATAAAGTTAGACCAAAACATGCACAATAAGGAATGTGTTGTGCCCTCAAAACACATGCCCCATTAGGAACGGGGACCCTCTTTTCTTTCGCCTTGTCGGGTCATTTTTGTCGCCGCCTCATTTTGTGTGCCCCCCATTTTGGTGTCCTAAGTGGTCAACGTGCCTCTAAAGTCTCATGTTGAGTTGGCCGAATTTTGTCCCCTCCAATTTTGCTAAGTCCTGATGCCTTACGAAACCTCCTTGACAGTTGGCCTTTGCCAACAGCCTTGGGACCTAGCGGGCCCGCCCCGCCGAGTTTCCCTAGCTGGGTTTCCTCTAGGTGTTCGTTGTTCCCAAATGGTGGAAGGCTTCTGCCTTCCTAAACCCCAAAGCTCGGATCCCTCTCAGCCATCAGTAAAACTTGTGGAAAATCCGAGTTGCCTTCACCCCTGCCGGGCCTGCCCCACTGGACTTCTGAGTCCAGAATTTTGCTTTGACCTCACCGTTCTCGATGGCCAACTGCTGACAGAACTCTGCTCACCGGGCCCCAAGATCCCCTTCACCGGTAGTTTGCTAAATCAAGTTTCGAGCGGCCGCGACGTTGCGTCTTTCCAGCCCCCAGGCCCCGAATCTAGGATTTCCACCCACTTACAATTCATAAACTTTCGGACTGCATTTGCGCCCTCCAAGTCCAGTCTGTAAGGCTGTCGTTCCCAGAATTCCCTTCACCCTTCACCGTTATGGTGAAGCCTTGCCAGCACTCCACCATCTGGACTCCAGTTCTCTCCTTGTCATTAGTATGAAAAGCAATCTTCAATAGCCATTTCGACACGTCCTTGTGAACCTCAGACCCTAGACCTCCTACCACCGTCCACTGATTTAAAATTCACCACCAACGAGTTGGCCTTACAGGAATTAAATGAGGCCATTAATTGCAAAGGAGGGTATAAATATTAGGCCCTAACTTGTCATTTTCATTTGTCAAGATTGCAGAGGAGGTCAGAGTGCTTGCTAAAGGAGTTTGTTGCCTTCGTCAATTGTCGCCCTCGTGCCCGTCACCTTCATCTGCCGATCCTTACTGGATTTCGCAATCTCCTTCATCGGGCTCCCTAGGTAGGTTTGTCGTCTGCCCTCCTGAGAGGTTTTTTCATAATTTTGCGCCTAAAAAATGAATAACATGGGTTCATAATGTGTCAATTAGCTAAAACTTGATAAAACACACAAAACCCACATTTTGGAAATCTAAAAAACCTTCAAATTGACCTCCTTTGATCAATCCAGAACATTCCTTCACCACCGCCATTCTTCATGTAGGGAATTCAAGCCCACCAGGCCCGGGCCCTTCCGCTTTCGGTGAAATTTATGAAAATAAACATCTTATTTCAAACGGCCACATCCTCTCTCAGGTCTATCACCCCGGACCTCCATCTACAGTTTTCTGTCAAAATTTACCAAATTAAAAATGATGAAACCTGGCCTCCATTTTGGCTTCTCGGGCCCGAACCCCCAGACTTTCATGTTCGGAATTTCGCGAAGCTTTCACTGATTCCAAACAGCGGAGTGACCCCATTTGTCCGAGTTTTGGGACTCGGTTTGCTTCTTGTCGTCTGGCGATAAACTCTCAAATGAACCAATCTATCATCTCGCCAAGTCCCAGTCTTGGTCTGTGGACTTTCGTGGCAACTTCACCATTTCAAACGGTCGACCACTGACATCCTCTCGCTTCTCAGGTCGTAACCTACCTTTTTCCACGAAGATAAAAACATCAAACTTTGGCATCCTTGCACTCGCCGGGCTCCGCCATCTAGGACTCCATCTTGCCTTTGTCGACCCAGAAGGGGAAAAATGTGCCCGCCTTTCCGACCTCCAGGCTCCGACCACCCAGTTGCCTCCCAAAACCTTAACGTAGAAAGCTGTTGGTCAAACACTCCCCCGAGTCTGGTTCGTCGGGCTGCTCCATCCGGGTTTCCCTTTCTGGATTTCCATTCCAAAATCGTGAGGCGTCGATGACTTTCCGCCCCTTCGGGCCCGAACCACCTGTCATCCTTTAGCCTTCCAAGTCTCGGACCTCAAAGTTCTGACACTGAAACTTTGTCTCCCCAGGCCGTTGAGATAGTGAATTGCAGACAGCTTTTCAGGCCTGAACCTCTGAGAGCCCCAAAAGTGACCTAAATGACCTCAAATTTGAAAACTAACCTCAACCCACGTGCTCAAATTTAGCCCTATCTGACATAAGCCTTTCAAACCATCAAAATGTGAAGATGGAAGAAACCACCTGGATCACCCTAGCCTATTCACCCTTTCAAAACAGCATTCCTGCCAGGGAATTCCGCCCCCCTGGGCCCAGATTGTTCAAAATCCCTTAAAAATTGATTAACGGTGTCTAAAAGGAAAAGATTTAACATTTCATATGATGTCTACTTTGATTTAGTTCATGGGATTTTGGCTAACAATAATGTTTTCAAAAGGTTGTACCCATTGTGTCTATGCGTGTAGGATATATGGAATTGGGTGCAAGACCCTCGGGGGGAAATGTAGAGGAATAACGAAAGAAATCAGGCAAGACTCCTCGTGGGAAGGAGAATAAAGACCAGATGAAGTTCCAATTCTAGGGTGAACCTCTATGATCGAAAATCACCACAGACTAGAAAGAAATGACATACACCAATATCAGCCATATCGATATTGATGAATTTAAACGAAGGGTCTGAATCCACCCAAAGATTGACAATGCTAGATTGATCAGGCAGAGTGGAATTGCAAAAGTTGCAGGCTTCCCCTCATCTGTCATTGCCCCTGAACTAGTTATGGCTTGTCGGCAGGCCTACTAGCCCAAGACAAAGACAATAGTTGACAGAGATGGGAATATTCTCGCTAACATGTCAGCCGAAGGAATCATGAAAACTTTCAACATTCCTACCTTTAAGGAAATGGAAGTGCCCACAATGGAAGAGGGAAAGGCAACTTGGAATGAAGACCCGATGGGTTGCAAAAGGTTGATAAACCAATTCTGGATCAAGGAGAAAAGAGGCAGTGCTGCAAAAGTCCTTTAGGAACTCTTTTGCAGCAATTTCCATGAAGACTATCATGACTTAGTGACCATGCTAAGCCGGTTAATGGGCCTTCCTTCTACCACATTTTTCCAGGAATGGATGGTGTACTTTGTTGAACAAATCCTCCATGGGGACAAGGATGTCACCACAAAAGCCTCATTCTACTGGGGAGGCATCATTAGCAACTACTTCCATGAGCAGTTTATGAACATAAAAAAGAGCTCCAAATTCTACATGGCCTCCTATCTGGTCTATTCACTAGCGGATCAAAGGCAGTATAGCAGACTATTTGTGGTGCCTGAAGAGGAGCCGAAGCAAAAGCTGAAAGCCTATGACCAATATCCCCAGCTCTAATTCAGAAACTTTAAGAAGGAATATTATAGGGTCAATGACGCCTTCATTGGTCACATCATCCGATTACTTGGACGAGATTTTGAGAGGAAGGTCTCTCACAGCGCGTGGGCATTCCCAAAGCAGTACACTTTCCTATTCCTGTAATTTCCCAAATTCACCTACATTCGTGCCCAGGGTTTCACTGAAAGACCAAACAAGCTACCTTGGTACCCCAATGACTAGATTATACTATTGGAACTCTCTTGGCAGCTGTAGCATGTGCACACCATCCTCAACAACAAACATTTGGCAGGGATCTCTTATCCCTTGACCTTCAGTTAGGGCATGTATAGTTTGCAAACTTCCTAGTGTGTTGGGAACTCAGAAAAGGAATTGGTAGAGTACCACTTCCGACTACACACTACTCTCCCACGGATGGACCCGTATGGGCATGTGAGGAAAGTGTTGGGACTAGAGTACGTCCACTTGCATCATGTTGAGGATTTCTGGAAAACTGCCAGGATGACAAAGAGGTGCATGCCAGGCACTACATGAGGATGACTGCATACTTCGTAAGAAGGGTGTAACTATTCCCTATACCGGGTCAAGTTGAGGAAGATGAAAGCACAATTATGGATCTCAAGTATAATGCAATCTCTAACTTACTGCTGCCTGCAATTGACTGGGATGAATAGGAGGTTGATGACCTTGACATCGTAAGCAAACCCATCGTGGCCCAGACTAAAGAATGGGTTAAAAGACAAGTGGCCTAGCTAAAGCAACAAGAAATGGTCCTAACATATCAAGGGCTAAAGAATGATCCCAGTACCACTGAACATGTTGCCGCCACAACTTCAATGGGAGGGACATCCAAATCTCCTCCGATCACTAGGTCAAAGAAGAGGAAAGGAATGGAAATGGAGCAATCTCCAGATCCCAAGGTATACACAAGGAAAGATTCAGGAGGCTCCCCTTCCAAGAATCCCAAGTGAACAGAGGGCACCATGGAGTAGCCTGTAATGTAAGAAGGTGAGGAAGAAAGGACATATTAGCTTGAACCTCTTTCGGCTCCCCCTGACTTGACTGCCCCATCATCTCTCTCTTTGGCCATGGTCACCACGTCCCCACCTATAGTGGATATCTCAATCCATCTTGCCCCTTCACGTTTGATTGGGCCCATAATAGTGATTGACTCCTTCTCTGCCGTGACTACTCCTCCTTCCTTCACCACCATGTCACCTACTACTACACTCCCATTAGCCACAGTAACATCACCAATGCCCACTCCCGCATTGCCTGAGGATTTCTCAAAACACATGCAAAACCTCCCTTTCGAGCTCTCCCAAATCTTCATGAACCCCGCCATTCAGACTGCCTTAGCATGGGTCCTCGCCACTGCTGCGCCCTCACAACCTCCCACAAGACCACCAACAATGGAGGTCACAATGTTAATTTTCAAGGACTGCGAGAGACGGGAACAAGAAGCCTCGAAGGCAAGTAAAGACGAGGTCAACGAGTACCATGAACACCCGGAGTATGAATATCGGAAAATTGACAGGGTGGCCTACAAAGAGGAAGAAACGGGCTCTTTTGAGAGTGGAGATGAGGAGGAGGACGCCAGTGGTAGAGTCATCGTACAAACCTTAGATGACGATCTTGAAGAAGAGATGACCTGGCAGCTGAAACATCATGAAGAAGAGACAAAAGGGTCACCTCCCAGGAAGGAACAAGAGGGCAACAGGGCAGTGAAGGACATAGAAATCTCTACAGGAGAAAGATAGTTGCAAATTGTGCCACTTCCTGGGAAGGAAGAAGGTGTTGAGGAAGACTAGCTCAAGAAGTACGTACACAAGGACAAACAAATTGAAGAAATAAAGGAAAAGGAAATCGAGGTAGAAGGAAGTCCTTGAGGGCAATTGATTACTAAACCTCTTATCAAATGCCTCACATTCATCCAAGATTATGATGAGGAAGAGGGAGACAACACCAAAATGAAAGGTGCACAAACGGAAGTCCGAACGGGGCAAGGAAAAGCCGATCAAGAGTCACCAAAAGGAGAGTCTATCATCCCTGAGTGGTTGGAGACATAGCTTGGGAAGAAGACTCCCACTCCAAAGGATCCAAGAGCGAGGCTAGAAGCCATCCTAGCTTGAGCGCAACTCTCAACCAGGAAGGAGAAGAAGCCTAAGGTCATATCTAAGATGACCATGGATGCCTCCAGGTCCCAGACTATCCAGGTAGCAATACCAGTGGTTGGCCAGGTAGGAGTAAGCTATAACATTTCCACCATCAACATGGGGACTGCTACCAGGGAGTAGAAGGTAGATCATCTTGAAGAGTCGATGGCTATGGTGGTACACTTGATACAACAAGACAAGGTCTCGAAAGACGAGCTCAAAGCGTAGGTCGCCACCTTGACAGATTATATCCAACAATGGTCTTCAGTCGAGGACATACCCACCAGTTTCATGACGGCGCCCCAATTGTTGTCCAAAGAATAGATTGACAAACTCGAGAAGAGAAGGAACTTGGACAAGACTACAGAGAGTTGGTTCCAGCAGGTCCTTTATGTCAGAAACATGGGTATCGCCTGAGCTATTCGGATAGCCAACAAATTCTTGGATCTTCAACAATCTCTGGAAGGCACGAAGAAGCTCTACACCGGCTTCCCTGTAACATATGATTCCACCTATCCAAAGATTGAGGCCATCCTCCAGTTACCAAAGGCCACATGGGAAAAGGAGCTTGCATTCAAAAGAGATAATCACTGGCTGGTGGACGTGTGGAGGCAAGACTTCGATAATAGAAGGGAAAGGTTAAAGCATATAGTTGACAAAGTAGATCCAAACATCAAATGGGTCAAGGAAATTAGGACAGATTGCATCCAATATCTGAAGCTAATGACGAAATATGACATGCCCGTAGTATAGATGGATCCAAAGAAGATAAAGCCTTATTTTCAGAAGAAGATGGAGGACAGGATGTCCAATGAGATAACAATGGAATTCATGAGTTTCGTCGCTCATGCCTTCGCCCAGTCAGAGTTGTTTAGGGATCAAGCCGTAAATTATGATGAAGACTAGAAGAAGCTTGAGGATAATGCAAAATAATGGAGTTACCAGATGATGTGGTCTGAGATTATTGAGGTGGACAAGCTCCAGCTAGTCATTCTAAAATTTATGGAATATGCAGCTTTGAAGAATCAAGAGGGCACCCCTATTATCAATGAAGAGCTCCTAAAGGAATAGCTACAACAAAAGAGTAGTCAACAAAAAATAAAATGCTACAGTGTTGTCACTAAAGGACAAAATAGGGAAAAGATAGGAATGTAATTTTAAATTGTAATATATTTGGGGGTAGGTGAAACCCTATTTTGTAGTGAATCTTGGCCACACAATGAAAATCAATCTTGGCCATTCATTCTACCTTTTGGGCACTATAAAAGGGGGTCTCCTCTCATTTCCAAAGAGAGATGAGTTGTTGTAAAGACATGTTGCTGAAATTTATAATGAAAATATATTGACTTGGTGTATTTTCTGATTTCCCCACATGTTTCATGATTGAATCTCCATTGTTAAATGCTTTAGTTAGATTTATATTGTTGTTTTAGTTAGATTCAAAGTGCTTAGATAGACTTTAGTCATGTTGTTATGTGATTATAGAAATTTTTGTTGTGTTGATGCCTTCCAGCCCATACTTTTTGTTATTTGTTGTTGGTAAATGGCCTTGCAAAGTTAGCCTGAGCTGAAATTTGAAGCTGCTTTTTAAATATTTATCATTATTCATACATGTAAATGGTGGATGAATGGTAAAATATTTGCAGACCTTTGAAGATAGCACAGATTTCACGATACTGTAGATTTCTTGGTTAAGTAGAATTTTGTTTGAAGGGAGTTGTCCATAGCAGAACCTCCATGATCACTGTTCACAGTTAGTTGCAGATCCAAGAACCTTCTCTCTTCCTTGCTCTTTTCCCTTTTTTTTAAGAAACAGTCTGTGTCAAGGTTCATTACACATTGTAAAGCCAAACTTAAAGAAAACATTTAAGTTTCAAATTGTTGTGTGAACCTACAACAAATGGCACCGTAACTCCCTCTCTAGAAACTTCAAAATTTAAGATCCATTCCACATCCAACTGTGTAAGTCTACCCTGTGATTACTAGAAAAATCACATCAACATCAACTTAGGAGTTCCATGAAAGTCATGACCTGATACCTGAGAGACCTTGGGGAGCTTTTCAACAACTTTTCGTTGGAAGATTTCCTTTCAAGAGAGGTAGTGCACATACACATTATCTGTGTTGAGAATGTGTGTAAAAACACCCATTAACAGAACTGGCGCTAGAAGGAGGGCCTTGTGAAGCTAGATCGAATTGGATCATTCTCCCCAAAAAGATTTCAAAGAGTTTTACGGTCGACACTAAATAAGGAAGAATTTCAAGAGTTGCAGCCTCCTACAAGGGCAAAACGAACTAAGAGAGGAGACGCTACTTCTTCCTCTTCCTCCATTCCACCCACTTCCCTTCCACCTTCACCTTCATTCAGATTATGTTTATCTTCCACCCCACCATCTGAAACTGCATTTTCACCCCCCATCTCCGGTAGCCAGGAAGTTGCCTCTCTCCCAGTGTTTCAAGCCCAAGGTATAGTCCAAACAGCCACAGCCCAGGCTGTTGTATCACTATAGGCACAACTCTAGATTGTTGTTCCCGAACAACAGATACCACCTCCACCTCCTGCCATGACTTGGTTGCTGCAAAATCCTTCGCCATTGCAATTTGATGCTTACCATGATATGCCCAAGAATCTAGAGGGCTTCTATTCAAAGTTTAATCCTCATGACCTATAAAGGATGGCAGAAGAACATATCAAAATATTTGAAACAATAATTACAGATATGCAAATTGGTCATGAAGATGATGCATGTCACCTTTTTCCATATTCATTAGGCAAGGAGGCCTTTTATTGGTACATTAATTTTCCGAGGGGGTTCGTTCCCTCGTGGGACCTCATGAAGAATGCTTTCCTACAAAAATATAAAATCCTGATCAGCCCCTCGGAGTTATACAAGCAGTTTATGTCCGTCAGGAGGGAAGTTAATAAACCCATTTGATCCCTTAATGAATGTTTCCATCATGCCTTCACAAGGCTTCAGGACCCATACATTCATAATGATGTTGTAGCCCTCCCATTCTACTATGCGGCGTTGGACAACCTTACGTCGGCTTTGGTAAAGAAGATGTGTCTACCACTCACCTCATTAGTAACTGCCTATGTAGAGGTGGTTGTTGCCAGTGCAAATTTGGGGTAGAACATCTCAAGTCCACTACCTTCATTGGGACTGGTAGCTCATCCAGTGCAAGTTCAAGGGATTAATCAAGCATTCGCTAACTAGAACCCTCTTATGAACCAGGTGCCTCAGCTGCCCATCATTCTGCACCCTGGATAGCCAATTAATTATGCACCTCTGGTGCCTTCTTATTTGTAGCCTCAGCAACAACAAAGCTACCCTCAGGCTTCCCAACAACAACAGGTGTATTCTCAACAACCGCAAGCACCACTATTTTTTCAAAGACCAGAATTCCCTCCAGTGCATGGGAATCAGCCGGTAGCCCTGCCTATCTTTTTTCCAAAATCCGACACCACAGCCAAGCAGCACTGTTGAGAAAGAAAAATTGGAAGAGCTGATAGAGATGATAAAGAAAATATCCACAGAAATGACACAATTAAAGAATCAGAATAATCAGTTGCAGGCATCCCAGCATAACCTCCAGGCCAATCTTAATTGGGATAGCTGAGACAACAGGGATAGTAGGGACAACCGGGAAGCAAGCACCTCTTCCAGGCAGAATTATGATAGAGGACAGAATCCAAATTAAAGTTCCGAGAGGAGACTTTCTCAGAGGCAAAACTGCATGTGGAATACGAGGCCCAATAATGGAGGTGTCCTTACTCCTCTTGATCAATCGACCAACAATGAAAGAATAGCCAGTGGGGTGTACCTCGTCGAGGTAGGCTTGTCCAGATGGGGCTGAATTCAGAAGACCAATAGACACTTTGAGTTGGATTGTCCTGAATTCTAGACAGCTACAAAAAAATTCCAAATTGAGGTCCAAAATGCTGCTGATAGTACTAGTTGAAGAGACATCGTTCCATCTGAGCCTTATGACTCTTCTTGTCTCATGGTAAACCAATCGTCGTTTCCGCGAAGTGACCACAATCAGGCCGAAGTCAATCCTACCCCCATTAAGAGCGAAGAGGTGCAGGAGGTAAGTAACAAGCAAAAATTGTCTCATTTTTTTGATTCAGTAGATAATGGTCCACTAGATGAGGAAGAAATGCACATAGATGAGGTTCACATGTTCCACCAAAGAGAAACTCCCTACTTCCTTAGGAATAGACAGGTAGATGGACCCTTTATGACCTCTACTCCCCCAAATAATTTTACTACCCCACCTGACCCTAATGCCAGCAATAACCCTGGGCTTCCTCATATACCCACCCAATATCTCAACAAGGATGGGCTTCAAAATCAGCCTCAGAACCTGCCCCAAGGCCAACCCCAAAATCATTCAAGTCAAAGGGAATTCCACCCTTTTAGCCCTGTGATAGGTCGATCCTTCAGCTCTGAGATTGAACAAATGGGTGAATATGTGGTAGAAGAGTTCAAGAAAGTAAAAATTAGTTTATCTGCCTTCGAACTATTCAAGGTCCCTACTATAAGGCACGCCTTCTTTAGGGTACTCAATGGGACTCCATCCTCTAGCACGACACAAGAGGCATCAGCTAAGAGAGTCACCTTTGAAGAACCATGGCAAGAACCCATGATACATGATAACACAGGGAAAGGGAAGGATGTTCCCTCAAATCAATCTACAGGCAAACAGCCAGAAAAGGAACCAGACTAGAACAATAGGCAGAGTTCTAAGGATCAGTCATCTAGATAGATTAAGGATAAAACTAGCAATAAGAACAAAGCTCAAGTAGCTCAGGTAGACATGCCCATGGGCCTCTTCCAAGGAAGATTAGAAACTCCCTCTTTCCTTACCACCATTCGGATATTCGAGAAAAACTTGCATAACTGCCTACTTGATTCAAGAGCGTCCACCAATGTTATGCCTCTGGCAGTATGCAAGGCTCTTGGGATTACCCCCACACCCTCAAGAAGGAAAGTGACCCAGTTGGACAAAATGGAGATCAACATCATGGGAGAGATGAATCAGATCCCAATGCAAATTGTTGCAAATCCAAGGATACAACAAGTCATTGATATTCAAGTGGCCAATATCCCCGATGCATGCGGGATCATCTTAGGAAGGGAATTCACCAGAATGTTGAATGGATATGTTGCCACAGACCATTCTCATATGTGGTTTCCATGGAAAGGGTTGCAAATTAGATCTGTATAGACTATGAGCCTCGTATGAGATACATGATCACAGAGTACAGCAACCTGAACGAGGTTCTGTTTGTTGAGACAGGATTGGGAAACTACTATCCCTTTACCTACCAGGATAAATTTGAACCCCAAGAAGAGCGTGTTGTCGAGGTCCTCTTGGTGCAATGTAGCCCTCCAACTGACCTTACTCAAATGCCTCTGAGTACAAAAATGCTCGTAGAATCATACGATAAACTCGATGAAAGCGACAACTGGGGACTACTCAGTGGTTTCTAGGAATTCATGGAAAAGTGTGAAAGGGATCAACTCAGCTTGGGTGCCCGAATGGATTTCCAGGATCTCTTGCTACCAAATTGGTGCAGAATTCACAATGCTGCCCACTCCGAGTTTGATTGCTACCTATGCTAAGCAGTGGTAGAGCATGTCAAAAAATCAATTGTCCCTCAGAAGGAAACACCGAAGGAGGTGCTAACTAAACCACCCATTGATGAACACCTTGAGCTACAAGATTCCCAAAAGGTCGCCAAGGCGACCAATCAACCAGAAGGAAGTAAGAGCCAAGTTGGTCCCAGAGTCAAAGAGCTTTCCAGATTTTGGACGCTTCGATTCTATGGATCTAAATCAAAATAAGGAGTCGGTGCCGAGTTCAAGCTCATCATCCCAATGGGTAAGACCTTTCTCACTGCCCATAGGCTATAGTTTTATTGCACGAATAATGTAGCAGAATACAAGGCACTAATGCACAGTTTTCTTATGGCCTTAAAGAAAAATGTTAAAATGTTGCAAGTATTCAGGGACTCAGAACTTGTAGTCAAACAAGTTAGAAAATTGTATTCCTGCCATGATAGAAGACTCGCAAACTATAGGCATAAGGTCTGGGATCTTTTAGAAGGTTTAGATGCATTTAATATACAATTGATCCCTCATGCTTAGAATCATACAACTGATGCCTTGGCTCAAGCAACCAGCACTCTGCAACCCCTCTCTTTGTTTGGGCTCAAAAAATTTACAGTTGAGTTGACATCCACACCATCTGTCCCAGATAATGTCACTCACTTTCAAGTTTTCAATGATGATAAGCATATCCTCGACTTCATCATGAGTTATGATGTCTTCACAACCCAAATAATTGATGAGACTGGTCTGAAAGAGGCCGAATTGGATGTAGGAGTCATCAACCTCAAAACCAACATGATCCCTAGAGGTATGGTTCATCTTGAACAAATATTTGATTTGGACCAAATCAGAGGTCAGGATCGCATATAAAGAAGGAAGCCATCGGTAACCAGTGTGATTCTCACAACCTAGGGATGACCGAAGAGACCAAAAATATTTTTATTGGCAAAGTATGCACACCCGAAGAAAATAAAGGAATTATGGATGCTTTGCGAAAGTATCACAACGTGGTGGCATGGAGTTACAAAGACTTAAAGACTTATGACACCTCCATCATCACGCACACCATCCCTCTCAAGACAGAGGTGAGGCCATTCCGCCAATGGCAACGTCCTATTAATGCCTGGTTGGAGCCCATCATTTACAAAGAGGTACAAAAATTACTTTCAGCGAGAACTATCTTCCCAGTTAGGCATTCTACATGGGTAGCCAACTTGGTCCTTGTCAGAAAAAAGAATGGAGAAATCAGATTGTGTGTAGACTTCCACAATCTGAACAGAGCTTCGGAGAAGGACAACTATCCAGTGCCTTCATTGGATGAGGTGTTGTAGATTGTCATCGGCTCCCAAATGATGTCTTTCTTCTATGGGTATTCTGGATATAACCAAGTAATGGTACAATATGAAGACCGCCATAAGACAACATTCACCACTAAGTGGGGGACCTTCGCTTACAAGAGAATGCCTTTTGGGCTCATCAATGTTGGTGCCACCTTCCAACATGCCATGGATATTGCTTTCAAAGATCTAATTGGAAAGTGCATAATCATCTACATGGATGATTTAACTATGTTCTCTAAAAGGCGAAGTGATCATGTCTCTGATTTATGCAAAGTGTTTCAAAGATGTAGGGAGTTCAGAGTTTCCCTTAACCCAAAAAAGTGCATCTTCAGCGTGATTGAGGGTAGATTGCTTGGACATATCATTTCAAAGTAGGGAATCTCTATAGACCCTAAACATATCCAGTCTTTGTTGAAGATCCCACCACCAGGTAGCAAGAAAGAATTAAAATCCTTCTTCAGAAAGATCAATTTTGTCAAGAAGTTCATCATAGGTTTTACTGAAATTGTTAAACCACTCAATGCCATGTTAAAGCAAGATGCCAAAATTAAGTGGGCTCCCGAAGCTAAACAAGCTTTTGAATAAATCAAGCGGGCCATCGCTGAGGCACCTGTGCTGGTCATCCTAGACTATCTGAAGCTATTCTATATCTATTCTTTCACTTCATAGCACTCTTGTGCTAGCATCCTCACCCAAAAGGATGATGAGGGAAGCGAGCACCCAATCGCCTTCATGAGTGCTTTGTTGAAAGATGTCGAACTACACTACCACAATGTAGAAAAGCAAGCATATTCCCTAGTTAGAGGAGTGAAGAATTTTAGGAATTACATCTTGTGTAACAAAGTGTTCGCCATCATCCCTGATCCCACAGTGAAGACATTGCTCATGCAAAATGAATTGGGCGAACGAAGAGCCAAGTGGGTTACATTGCTCTAAGAGTACGATATGGAAATCCAACTGATGAAGTTGGTAAGAGGACAAGAACTTACCCGCATGATTGCTTAAGCAGTGGCAAAGGCCGGACCCGAACTCACAGTGTAGCAATATCAGCTTGAAGACGTTTCCCTGGGAGAATGGTAGAAGGATGTGGTTTATTATTTGTTGAATCACAAATGTCCACCCCACCTGCAAGGAGTCCAAAAAGGTGCCCTTAGACTGAAAAGCAGCAGTTACATGTTGCAAGGAGCCATTTTATACAAAAGGAATTATGAAGGCGTTTACTTAAGATGCCTTGGCAAGGAAGAAGCAAACTGAGTCTTAAAATAATTTCATGAAAAGTTTGGCACTGGTCATGGATTCGGGCCCTCCACTGCACATCAAATATTAAGGGTGGGGTATTATTGGCCAACTGTCTTCAGGGATGTTCATTGCCATGTTCGTTCATGTCACACATGTCAGACTTCCACCACCAAAGAGAAGAATGTTGTTGTCCCACTGCAGCCTGTGCTGGAGGTAAGGTCGTTTGCGCAATGGGGTCTCAATTTTATTGTTTTGGTAAGCCCTCCATCATCCATGGGACACAGGTACATTCTTATCGCTACTAATTATTGTACTAGATGGACAGAAGAAATTATATGTAAGCAATGCACAACTGAGGTAGTTACAAATTTTCTTGAAAGTTTCATTTTAAATCGCTTTAGTTGTCCTTATGCATTGGTGTGTGATAATGGACCTACATTTTCTTCATTAAAATTTGTTGGTTGGGCCTTCAACTACAAGATTGCCCTTAAATTTTTGTCTAATTACTACCCTTAAGGCAACGGCCTTGTTGAGTCCACAAACAAGAACTTGATCACAGTAATCAAGAAATTGCTAGATAGGAATCCCAAGGACTGGCATACCCAGCTTCGTTTCACCCTTTGGGCAGACTGCATCTGCCACAAGACTGCCCTTGGTGATTCCCCATTCTATCTTGTTTACGACTTAGAGCCCATGTTTCCTATCCACCTAAAGATTCCCACTCTCCAATTTATCAATGACTTTTATGAAGGAGGGGATCGTAGAGAAGCTCAGTTAGCTGAGCTCTTGCATTTAGAAGAAGTTTGAGACCGGGCAATAGAAAATTTCACCAAACATCAGGGCCTGGTTAAGAGATGGTTCGACTGCCAAGCCAAGATCAAGGCCTTTAGAATTGTGGATTTAGTCTTGTACTGGGACAAGGCCCATGAAAAGAAAGGGGGACACAATAAATTTGACAAGTTTTGGCTTGGCCCCTTTCAAATAGCTAAAATTTTGGGAGACAATGCTTTCCGCCTAAAGACCTTAACTGGTGAAGATGTCCCGTTGCCAGTCAATAGGAAGCACCTGAAGTATTACTTCCAGGCCTGAGCTCTCTCGAGCTCTTTCCTGTAAATATTTGTACATAGGTTAGAGTAGGTTGCCTTTTGGTTTGCTAGTGTCTTGTTGTTTTGTGTCGCTCTGCTTTGTTTGTTCCCCAGCTATTTTGGTTTCAAAGAGGGTGTTCTCCATCCCTTTGTGGTGGTCGTGCTCATTCGATAAATGATTTACTTTGTTGCTCGTCCTTGGTGTTCTTTGGCTAAGCATTCATTCTCGACTATTGGTCCCTAAAAGCGGCCTAGGAATGATCTCCTCATTTTAACTCTGCCTTAGAACTCGACCCTTGGTTGGGTCTCTTTACACACATCTCAGATCTTCCACAAAACACATGCCTATTATTTCCAAAGGACTATACAAGGGTTACTATGATATCCAAGCAAGTGAAAAATCTTAAGTCCGATCCAGTGACCACTATGGTTCCCAAACCTCCCACAGGCTTTAGTGCTTGCACGGTTGAGCAGAAGATAAGTGAGAAAAGGAAACATTGAATAAATATTAAAAGAAGAAAAAGAAAATTTTGAAATCAAGCAACCGTATGTGTGTGCAGGTAACTCTATCGAGGCTATGGATGCCTGGTTGGCAGTAGAGCAATATCCGTGGGATCACAGTGAAAACTCTGCTAGGGCTATGGACGCCTAACTGGGAGTGGGGCAATGTCCAGGTTACTTTTGGTGTGGGACGGTTTATGTAGCTTGCTCGGTTGAAGTAGCAACCATCTGCCATAGTTCCCACAGAAAGGAATAAATTCACCACACACACTTCTGAGATGTCTTGTAGACTGACCCAACCAATGATCTTGTTCTCCTAGTTCACCCTTGGAAGTCTGCCCCTAGTATGCGAAACCAGAGATTCTGGATCCTGAATGAATATTCATCCTTAGAATGCTTGGGAGCGTTCTCTAGCAGAGTCGCCATTTGTTGTGCCCTCAGCACACACGCCCCATTAGGAACGGGGACCCTCTTTTCTTTTGCCTTGCTGGGTCATTTTTATCATTGCCTCGTTTTGTGTACCCCCTGTTTTGGTGTCCTAAGTGGTCAACATACCTCTAAAGTCTCATGTTGAGTTGGCTGAATTTCATCCCCTCCAATTTTGCTGAGCCTTGATGCCTTACGGAACCTCCTTGGCAGTTGGCCTCTACCAACAGCCTTAGGACTTGGCAGACCCGCCCTGCTAGGTTTCCCTGGCCGAGTTTCCTCTGGGTGTTCATCGTTCCCAAATGGCAGAAGGCTTCCACCTTCCTGAACCCTGGAGCCCAAAACCCTCTCTGCCGTCAATAAAACTTGTGGAAAATTTGAGCTACCTTCACCCACGCTAGGCCCACCCCACCAAACTTCCGAGTCTGGAATTTCGCTTTGACCTCCCCATTCTCGACGACCAACTGCCGATGGAACTCTGCTCACCAGGCCCTGAGATCCCCTTCGCCGGTAGTTTGCTAAATCAAGTTTCGAGCGGCCACGACATTGCGTCTTGCCAACCCCAGATCCAGGATTTCTGCCCACTTAAAATTCATAAACTTTTGGACTACATTCACACCCTTCGGGTTCAGTCTGTTGGGCTTCCTTTCTCGGAATTCCCTTCGCCCTTCGTTATTTCCAGCGGCAAAGCCTTGCTAGTGCTTCGCCATCCGAACTCCAGGTATCTCCTTGTTGTCGGTATGAAAAATAATCTTCAACAGCCATTTTGACACGTCCTTTCGGACCTTGAACCCCGGACCTCTCGCCACCGTCCGCTAATTTCAAATTCTCCAACCAACGGGTCATTCATACAAGCATTAAATGAGGCCATTAATTGTAGAGGAGGGTATAAATATTAGGCCCCAACCTATCATTTTCATTTGTCAGGATTGCAGAGGTGGTTAGAGTGCTTTCTAGAGGAGTTCGCTGCCTTCGTCGATCGCCGCCCTCGCGCCCGTCACCTTCATCTGCCAATCCTTAGTGGATTTTGCATTCTCCTTCATTGGGCTCCCTAGGTAGGTTTATCGTCCACCCTCCCGAGAATTTTTTTAATAATTTTGCGCTTCAAAAATAAATAACATGGGTTTATAATGCGTCAATTAGCTAAAACTTGATAAAACACACAAAACCCACATTTTGGAAATCTAAAAAACCTTCAAATTGGCCTCCTTTGATCAATCCGGAACTTTCCTTCATCATCGTCATTCTTCATGCAAGGAATTCGAGCCCACCGGGCCCAGGCCCTTCCGCTGCCAGCGAAACTTATGAAAATAAACATCTTATTTCAAACGGTCGCATCCTCTCTCTAGCCCGTCACCCCGAACCTCTATCGGAAGTTCTCCGTCAAAATTTGCCAAACTAAAAAGTATGAAACTTGGCCTCCGTTTTGGCTTCTCGGGCCCAAACCCCCGGACTTCCTTGTTCGGAACTCCATGAAGCTTTCACCGATTCCAAACGGCAGAGTGACCCCATCTGTCTAAGTTCCAGGACCTGGTTTGCTTCTCGCCGTCTGGCGATAAAATCTCAAATGAACCAATTTGTCATCTCGTCAGGTCCTGCTCCGCAGAATTTCATGGCAACTTTTCCATTTCAAATGGCCAACCACTGACATCCTCCCGCTTCCCAGGTCTTGACCTACTTTTTTTTGCAAAGATAAAAACATCGAACTTTGGCGTCCTTGCACTCGCCAGGCTCTGCCATCCGAGATTTTGTCCTGCCTTCACCGGCCCAAAAGGGGAAAAACGTGCCTTCCTTTCCAACCTTCGGGCTCCAACCAACTAGTTGCCTCCCAAAACCTTAACACAGAAATTTGTCAGCCGAACACTCCCTTGGGTCCAGTCTATCGGGCTACTCCATCCGGGTTTCTGTTTCTGGATTTCTGTTCCAAAACGGTGAGGTGTGAACGACTTACCGCCCCTCTGGGCCCGAACCACCTGCCATCCTTTAGCCTTTTGGGTCCCAGACCTTAGAGTTCTGACCCCAATACTCTGTCTCCCCAGGCTGTTGGAGACAATGAACTACAGACAGCTTTCCGAGCCTGAACCTCCAAGAGCCCCAAAAGTGACCTAAATGACCTCAAATTTGAAAACTAACCTCAACCCACGTGCTCAAATTTAGCCCTCTCTAACATAAGCCTTTTAGACCATCAAAATGTGAAGACGAAAGAAACCACCTAGATCACCCTAGCCTATTTGCCCTTTCAAAACAACATTCCTACTAGGGAATTCCGCCCCTTGGGCCCGGATTGTCCAAAATCCCTTACAAAGCAATTAACGACATCTAGAAGGAAAAGATTTAACTTTTCATATGATATCTACTTTGATTTAGTTCATGGGATTTTGGGTAATGATAATTTTTTCAAAAGGTTGTACTCATTGTGTCCATGTGTGCAGGATATATGGAATCAGGTGCAGGACCCTCGGGGGGAACTATAGAGAAGGACAAAGGAAATAAATCAGAAAAGACTCCTTGTGGGAAGGAGGATAAAGAACAGATGAAGTTCCATTCTAGGCTAAACCTCTATGATTGAAAATCACCACAGACTGGAAAGAAATCACATAAACCAATATCGGCCATATCGATATTAATGAATTTAAATGAAGGGTTAGAATCCACCCAAAGACTGGCAATGCTAGATTGATCAGGCAGAGTGGAATTGCAAAATTTGTGGTATTCCCCCATCTCTCATTGCCCCTGAACTAGTTATGGCTTATCGGCAGGCCTACCAGCCCGAGACAAGGACCATCGTTGACAGAGATGGGAATATTCTCGCTGACATGTCAGCCGAAGGAATCATGAAAACTTTCGACATTCCTACCTTTAAGGAAATGGAAGTGCCCACAATGGAAGAGGGAAGGGTGACTTGGAATGAAGACCCGATGGGTTGCAGAAGGTTGATAAACCAGTTCTGGATCAAGGAGAAAAGAGGCAGTGCTGCAAAAGTCTCTTAAGAACTCTTTTGCAGCGATTTCCATGAAGACTATCACGACTTAGTGACCATGCTGAGCTGGTTAATGGGCCTTCCTTCTGCCACATTTTTTCAAGAATGGATGGTGTACTTTGTTGAACAAATCCTCCATGGGGACGAGGATGTCACCACGAAAGCCTCATTCTACTGGGGAGGCATCATTAGCAACTACTTCCATGAGCAGTTTATGAACATAAAAAAGAGCTCTAAATTCTACATGGCCTCCTATCTAGTCTATTCACTAGCGGATCAAAGGTAGTATAGCAGACTATTTGTGGCACCTGAAGAGGAGCAGAGCCAAAAGCTGAAAGCCTATGACCAATATCCCCAGCTCCAATTCAAAAACTTTAAGAAGGAATAATGCAGGGTCAATGACACCTTCATTGGTCACATCATCTAATTACTTGGATGGGATTTTGAGAGGAAGGTCTCTCATAGCGCACAAGCATTCCTAAAGCAATACACTTTCATGTTCCTGCAATTTCCTAAATTCACCTACATTGGTGCCCAGGGTTTCACTGAAAGACCAAACAAGCTACCTCGGTACCCCAATGACTGGATTATACTATTTGAACTCTCCTAGTAGTTGCAACATGTGCACAACATCCTCAGCAATAAACATTTGGCAGGGATCTCTTATCCCTTGACCTTCGGTCAGGGCATGTATAAATTGCAAACTTCCTAGTGTATTGGGATCTCAGAAAAGGAATTGGCAGAGTACCACCTCCGACTACACACTACTCGCCCATGGATGGACCCGTATGGGCATGTGAGGAAAGCGCTGGGACCAGAGTATGCCCACTTGCATCATGTTGAGGATTTTTGGGCAAACTGCCAGGACGACAAAGAGGTGTGTGCCAAGCACTACATGAGGATGACTGCATACTTCGTAAGAAGGGTGCAACTGTTCCCTATACCAGATCAAGTTAAGGAAGATGAAAGCACAGTTATGGATCCCAGGTATAATGCAGTCTCTAACTTACCGTTGCCCGTAATATACTGGGACGAACAGGAGGTCGATGACCTCGACATCGTAACCAAACCCATCATGGCCCAGACTGAAGAATGAGTTAAAAGACAAGTGGCCCAGCTAAAGCAACAAGGAATGGTCCTAATATATGAAGGGCTAAAGAGTGATCCTAGTACCACTGAAGATGTCGCTGCCACAACTTCAATGGGAGGGACATCCAAATCTCCTCCGATCACCAGGTTGAAGAAGTGGAAAGGAACAAAAACAGAGCAGTCTCCAAATCCCAAGGTATACACAAGGAAAGATTCAGGAGGCTCCCCTTCCAAGAAGCCCAAGTGAATAGAGGGCACCATGGAGCAGCCTGTAATCCAAGAAGGTGAGGAAGAAAGGACAAATCAGCTTGAACCTCTTCTGACTCCCCATGTCTCGATTGCCCCATCGTCTCTCTCCCTAGCCATGGTCTCCACGTCCCCATCGATAGTGGATATCTCAGTCCATCTTGCCCCTTCACCACCAGCTGGGCTCATAATAGTGATTGTCTCCTCCTCCACCACGACTACTCCACCTTCCTTTGCTGCCATGTCACCTACTACTACATTCCCATTAGCCACAGTAACAACACCAATGCCCACTCCTGAAATTCCTTAGGCTTTCTCAAAACACATGCAAAATATACCTTCAAAGCTCTCCCAGATCTTCATGGACCCCACCATTCAGACTGCCTTAGCATGGGTCCTCGCCACTGCCATGCCCTCGCAACCTCCCATGGGACCACCAACAATGGAGGCCACACTGTTAATTTCTGAGGAGTGGGAGAGACGGGAAAAAGAAGCCTGGAAGGCAAGTAAGGAGGAGACCGATGAGCACCATTAACACCTAGAGTATGAATATCAAAAAATTGAAAGGGTGGCCTACAAAGAGGAAGGAACAGGCTCTTCCAAGAGCGGAGATGAGGAGGACGCCGGTGGTAGAGTCATCGTACAAACCTTCGGTGATGATCTTGAAGAAGAGATGGCCTGGTAGCTAAAACATGATAAAGAAGAGACAAAAGGGTCACCTCCCAGGAAGGAACAAGAGGGCGACAGGGCAGCGAAGGACATAGAAATCTCTACAAGGGAAAGACAGTTGCAAATTGTGCCACTTCTTAGGAAGGAAGAAGATGTTGAGGAAGACCAGCTCAAGAAGTACGTACACAAGGACAAACAGATTGAAGAAGTAAAGGAAAAGGAAATCGAGGTAGAAGGAAGTCCCTGAGGGAAATTGATTACTAAACCTCTTGTCAAACACCTCACATTCATCCAATATTTTGATGAGGAAGAGGGAGATAGTACCAAAATGAAAGGTGCACAAACAGAAGTCTGAACGGGGCAAGGTGAAGGTGATCAAGGGTCCCCAAAAGGAGAGTTTGTCATGCCCAAGTGGTTGGAGAGGTAGCTTGGGAAGAAGACTCCTGCTCCGAAGGATCCAAGAGCAAGGCTAGAAGCCATCCTAGCTCGAGCGCAACTCTCAACCAGGAAGGAGAAGAAGCCTAAGGTCAGATCTAAGATGACCATGGATGCCTCCGAGTCCTGGACTATCCAAGTAGCAACACTAGTGGTTGGCCAGGCAAGAGTAAGCTATAACATTTCCACCATCAACTTGGGGACTACTACCAGGGAGCAGAAGGTAGAGCATCTTAAAGAGTCGGTGGCTATGGTGGGACACTTGATACAATAGGACAAGGTCTCGAAAGACGAGCTGAAAGCGTAGGTCGCCACCTTGACAGATTATATCCAAAAATGGTCTTTAGTCAAGGACATACCCACTAGTTCCACGGTGGTGCCCCAATTGCTGTCCAAAGAATAGATTGACAAACTCGAGAAGAGAAGGAACTTGGACAAGACTACAGAGAGCTAGTTCCGACAGATCCTTTATGTCAGAAACATAGGTATCGGCAGGGCTGTTCGGATAGCCAACAAATTCTTGGATCTGCAACAATCTTTGGAAGTCACAAAGAAGCTCTGCACCGACTTCCCTGCAACATATGAATCCACCTATCCAAAGATTGAGGCCATCCTCTGGTTACCAAAGGCCACATGGGAAAAGGAGCTCGCATTCAAAAGAGATGATCACTACCTGGTGGACGTGTGGAGGCGAGACTTTGATAACAAAAGGGAAAGGTTAGAGCAGATAGTTGACAAAGTGGATCTGAACATCGAATGGGACAAGGAAATTAGGACAGATTGTGCCCAATATCTGAAGCTGATGATAGAATATGGCATGCTCGTAGTACAAATGGATCTAGAGAAGATAAAGCCTTATTTTTAGAAGAAGATGGAGGAAGAAATGTCTAATGAGATAACAATGGAATTCATGAGTTTCGCCGCTCATGCCTTCGCCCAGTCGGAGTTGTTCAAGGATCAAGCCGTAAAGTATGATAAAGACTGGAAGAAGCTTGAGGATAATGCAAAAGAATGGAGTTACCAGATGTTGTGGTCTGACATTATTGAGGTGGACAAGCTCCAACCAATCATTCTAAAATTTATGGAATATGCAGCTTTGAAGAAGCAGGAGGGAAACCCTATTATCAATGAAGAGCTCCTGAAGGAATAGCTACAGCAAAAGAGCAGTCAACAAAAGACAAAATGCTACAGTGATGTCACTAAAGGACAAAATAGGGAAAAGACAGGAATGTAATTTTAAATTGTAATATATTTGGGGGTAGGTGAAACCCTATTTTGTAGTGAATATTGGCCACACAATGAAAATCAATCTTGGCCATTCATTCTACCTTTTGGGCACTATAAAAGGCGGTCTCCTCTCATTTCCAAAGAGAGTTGAGTTGTTGTAAAGACATGCTACTAAAATTTATAATGAAAATATATTGACATGGTGTATTTTCTAATTTCCCCACATGTTTCATAGTTTAATCTCCATTGTTAAATGCTTTAGTTAGATTTATATTATTGTTTTAGTTAGATTCAAAGTGCTTAGATAGACTTTAGTCATGTTGTTTTGTGATTATAGAAATTTTTGTTGTGCTGATGCCTTCCAGCCCATACTTTTTGTTGTTTGTTGCTGGTAAATGGCCTTGCAAAGTTAGCCTGAGCTGAAATTTGAAGCTGCTCTTTAAATCTTTATCATTATTCATGCATGTAAATGGTGGATGAATGGTAAAATATTTGTAGACCTTTGAAGATAGCACAAATTTCACGATAATGTAGATTTCTTGGTTAAGTGGAATTCTGTTTGAAGGGAGTTGTCCATAGCAGAACCTCCATGATCACTGTTCACAGTTAGTTGTAGATCTAGGAACCTTCTCTCTTCCTTGCTCTTTTCCCTTCTTTTTTTTAAGAAATAGTCTGTGTCAAATTTCATTGCACATTGTAAAGCCAAACTTAAGGAAAACATTGAAGTTTTAGATTGTTGTGTGAACCTACAACAAATGGCACCATAACTCCCACTCCATAAACTTCAAAATTTAAGATCCATTCCACATCCAGTAGCGTAAGTTTGCCTTGTGATTACTAGCAAAATCACATCAACATCAACTGAGGAGTTCCATGCAAGTCATGATCTGACACCCGAGAGACCTTGGGGAGATTTTCAACAACTTGTCGTTGGAAGATTTCCTTTCAAGAGAGGTAGTGCACATACGCATTACCTGTGTTGAGAATGTGTGTAAAAACACCCATCAACAGAATGTACTACCAGTCACCATGTGATTGATTGCTTCTTTAATGACTTATGAATATAGATCCATTTTATTTATTTTTAAGTAGAAACATAACGACTACTAATACTTAACATTACTAAAAATAAACTATCATATATATATATATATATATATAGTTATTAATAATATATATAAAATACACCAATATATTATTACAATTTTATATTGCACCTATAAACAACTATTAAAAAACCATTACTAATAAACACTATAACAAGTACTAAAATACACTCATCCACTACTTGTAGAGGGTTTTAGATCCCTTCAACACCTATTTTTCCCTCTAATCAAAACATTACAAAAAATAAACAATTATTAAAAAACCATAACTACAAGACACTATAACAACTACTAAAATATAGTCATCCACTACTTAAATTTATCTCTCATATTAACAAAAATAATTATTATTTTTATCTAATAGAATATATTTTCTTTGTATCTAATAGAATCTAAAGGAGGTTTTAATTTTATGATTATTATTTTTAATTCAACTGTATAGTTTTTGAGTCAATATTCATCAATTCATGTTGACTAGTGGTTCACAAGAACCCAACTTTCATGAATATGGATGAACCACTTAGTACTTGTTGCATCTAGCTGAAACATTAAGACTTCCTAGGAGGTCACCCATTCTAGTACAAATTTGACTCATGTGTGCTTAACTATGAGTTTTTCCAAGCTCAAATTCACTTAGCTTTGCTACTTCATTTGTAATTATTTTAACAATCATTGTACCTTTTGAATCATTCATTATTGAACTCCTTAACTCATTCATTTTCAAGTAAGTGATATTTTCATAGTATGTCAAGTTTTTTTTTCATAGTTGAAATATAGAATTTTCAAATTAAAGTTACTACCTAAATTGATTAAAAAAGTACATCATAATAATAAGAAGATAAAGACTTCTACTTAAATAACATGAAGGTCTATTAGCCTTGTTCGGTGTGAAGAAAGCTAATGAAATAGATAACTATGATCATTTGTACTATAACTACCTAGATTATGTAGTCAACTTTTAGATTAACATAGGAGTGTAGCTTGCCCAACCTTTACCATTACATCTATCTTCACTTTTGCATTACATCATGGCCTACTTGCAAGTAGTAGGGTGAGGTGGGTTTTGTTATTAAAAGATAAAAATACGTTCATTTTTTTTAGAAATAAATGGTCATGACAACCTAACTTTGCACCTCTCAAGCTCTTAAATGATATGTCAAATTTCTATGAAAATTTTAGCATGCCTTTCTAGGTGAGTTAAAAGCTTAAAGTCATTCATTGAGGCTTTGAGCATCAATGATGTAGCCACATTAATTGTGTTTTGTTGAATTTTCTAAAAATACTTTGTTGATTTGTCCAAAAATACTCCAAATAATGTTAGACCAAAACATGCACAATAAGGAATGTACTACCGGTCACCATGTATTAACTGCTTCTTTAATGACTTATGAATATAGATCCTTTTTATTTATTTTTAAGCAGAAACATATGACTACTAATACTTAACATTACTAAAAATAAACTAAAATATATATTTATTAGTAATATGTATAAAAATACACCGATATATTATTAAACTTTTATACACCTATAAACAACTATTAAAAAACCATTACTAATAGACACTATAACAAGTATTAAAATACACTCATCCACTACTTAAGTCATCTCTCATATTAACACAAATAATTGATGTAACGTGTGACTAGGGGAAAGGACCCAATAGTTGTGCACCCTAACTTCGCGCTTCTAATTATCCTACGTGGAAATTTTAAATCACTCCCAATTTTTTACAGCAACTTACTTGGCAAGTCCCCTACTTATAACTAAGGTTTCAGGGCCACATTATCAAATATGATGCCACATCAGCATGCTTTTTGTCAAGGTGTCCAAAAAGGCCCAAAAAAAAGTGAGACCAATACTTGTGAATTCACAGCATGTTTTATTGAGCGCTGATATGGAATCACATGATTGGTTGCTTTTTAGATCAAAAGAATACATTTTGTTTAATTATGAGTAGTTATCATCAACACTAACAACTTTAAAGTCACAACTATTGGTCCAATATTAATAAAAATATTGGACATTATATAAACAACTACTATCACAACTATTGAAACATGCTCAGGTACTGGGTCCTCTCCCCTCGGCACTGGGTCCTCTCCCCTAGTTTAGATTCACTTTAGGGTTTGGGAGTTCCTTGCACCAGTCATTTGGGGACGCTTTGGTGTTTGCCCTCGGGGAATTGTGGGCTAAACGGGATTGGCTCACCAAAATAGAAGTGTAAAGCCCTTGCCATTTGGTGACCAAAAAGAACCAGAAGCATCTCTCGTATGAGAAGTTGCCGGCAGTTTGGTATAATTCGTTAGCGTTTTAGTTCAGTGATTTTGCGATTTGTTGGGTATGGAATAGACCGGTCCAACAAGTAAGTTGTCGTTTGTCAGTAAAGTCCAAAGGGAGTTACCGAACAGGGGGGACCTCTAGTTTATAGGCTGGATCCCTGTCTAGTCCATCTTGTAGGTCTCTCATTAGCCCACGTACTCCTCACTGTTCAGTACCCAATTATATGGGGTGATGGCTTCGCGTTTTACGTTTGCTTCAGCCTGGGATTGTGAAAGTTCAAGTTCACACCCGTGGGAATTGGGTCTGCTATAGAAAAAGCATTGCTGCATTCATTCCTTGCCTTCATCATATAGCCATCTGCCTTGCCTCGTGACTTCTTAAGCTCGGAGTACCTGGGTGCAGAAATTGAGCTTCTAAGGAATGCTGAAATTTCAAGGGCGGTGATTGTTCTGTACAGTTGATAAGGTAAGGAAGGATTGTTTCTGCATGAAGTATGAGCCAAGAATTATGAGCAAGCACACTGGTTGCCATCGGTGTGAGCAACATATGCATAGATAATTGTGTTCTGTTTGGTGAAATTTTAAGTGCTGATCTAGTCATTTTGCTTATGATGGGTTGTGTACTGTGATCTGAAAGGTTGATTTGAAAAATATATGCAGAGTTTAGTACATGAGTTTTTCACAATCTCACAAAAAAAAAAAATCTTTGTTGTTGAAGTGAAAAATGATTACTGCGAAGGACCTGTACAATGTACTCAGCGCGGTGGTACCACTGTATGTGGCCATGATTCTGGCATATGGGTCTGTGAAGTGGTGGAAGATTTTTACTCCTGATCAGTGCTCTGGAATAAACCGTTTCGTGGCCATTTTTGCAGTCCCGCTTCTGTCTTTCCATTTTATCTCCACCAACAATATATATGCCATGAATTACAGATTCATTGCTGCAGATTCCTTGCAGAAGGTTATTATATTGCTAGTCCTTGGCACTTGGACGCAGTTTGGGAAAAGAGGGAGCTTGGAGTGGATGATTACATTGTTTTCATTGTCTACCCTGCCTAATACGTTGGTGATGGGGATTCCTCTGCTCAAGGGCATGTATGGGGACTCCTCTGGGAGTTTAATGGTGCAGGTGGTGGTTATGCAGAGCGTTATTTGGTATACCCTCATGCTCATCTTGTTTGAGTACAGAGGGGCTAAAATGCTTATCATGGAACAGTTTCCTGATACTGCTGCTGAAATTATTTCGTTAAGAGTGGACTCGGATATTGTTTCTTTGGATGGGAGAGAGCCTCTTCAGACGGATGCTGAGATAGGGGAAGATGGGAAGCTTCATGTGACCGTTCGCAGATCCACTTCTTCCAGGTCTGTTATCTCGTCACATAGAAGCAACTTGTATAAACTAACTGCAATATTTTCTGTTACAGTAGTTCCAATCATACACCATATTGACTGTTAAGCTGACATATACAGACCCTCAATAAAGTACAGGTAGGAATGCATACCTCCAAGTGGCTTGTATAGCCAACCATTGCACTGGAAATTCTGCTATACCCTTTTATCTTACAGAAACAATTTCCTAGGTAAATGCATTTCGGTAGCTCAGACACCAAACCCTTTTGGTGATGAGGAGACTTAAACTAAATGTCTCTTACTGTTGAAAGTACAATCCACACTATTGACTGTAAGGACCGGTAGTTCTAAGTGGTAGAGCAGCCCCTAGCCCGGGCACATAGATAGGTCTTAGATTTAAGTTTTTTAAAGAACAATCCACATTACAGGTTGTAAGGGCCGGTTGTTTTAAACGGTAGAGCAGGCATATAGGCAACTCTTAGATTTGAGTTCGTGTAGAACAATCCACACTGTTGACTGTAAGGGCCGGTAGTTTTAAGTGTTTGATCAGGCATATAGGTAATTCTTAGATTTGAGTTCATGTAGAACAAGGGCTGGTAGATTTTGGAGGTAGATCAGCCTTCACTTGGTTATATAATATACTGGCAGGTTTTAGGTTTGAGTTCTTCTTAATCCATCCAATTTTAACATGGTATCAGAGTTATATTAGAAATCTTATAATAATTGAGTATGGATGTGATAAAACAATTCATTCTGGAATTATAAAGGACTGTAAAGCAACCCTGTAACAAATAAAAGATCCTGGGTTCAAACCTTAATTGGTCCATAGAAATTCAACACATAGGTTGAAAGGATGTGCAAATGAATAACAAATTTGATCATGGAGATCATGAAATAATCAGGATTCGGGGAACCTTCCCCACCATGGAAACCATGAATTAGTACACTGGGGGCCTTCACCATGTCAATTCCAAGGGCTAAGTACATCACCTGATGCAAACGAATGCTAAGTAAGAAAATTCAAACTACAGAATGGGTTCCTGCCAATCCTTTTTTGGATAAGACATAAGTCAGTGTGAATGACTGTAAAATTCCACATTTAAACTAAGACTTGATATTTAATGTTATGTGTTCCCTTCTATTAATTTTTTTATTGGTAAGTCCTATATACCAATTTCACAGTTCACACTCATCTGATTGCATTGGTATTTTTGGGTACAGATCACAGGGGTTGGGGTCTCTTCCTTCTCTTACTCCCAGGCCTTCGAATCTGACAGGCGCAGAGATCTATTCTCTTCAGTCCTCTCGCAATCCTACCCCGAGAGGATCCAGCTTTAATCATTCTGACTTCTACTCAATGCTATCTGGAAATCACCGAGGATCAACCAATCTCAGTCCCAGGCAGTCTAACTTTCAGTCGGCAGATATGTATTCCATGAATTCGTCCAGGGGACCAACTCCCAGAACTTCCAACTTTGACGAAGAAGTACCCAAGGACGTCAAGGGATCGAATCACGGGCGTTTTGGGTCTCATGCGTATGCTGCCAGTTCCATGTCTCAGTATGGGCTGAGACCACAGGGAAGTCTTGGTAGAAGTATAAGTGGTGGAATAGAATCATATCCTGCTCCTAACCCTGGCATTCTGTCCCCAAATGATAGCAGGACAGCCAAAAAGGATGCAATTAATCGGTCGCCAAATCAAAACTCCAGCGATCCTAACAAGGAACTGCATATGTTTGTGTGGAGCTCCAGCGCTTCACCCGTTTCAGAAGCAAACCAGCTCGGAGTCCCTGCAGATAACAACATTGTTAAAAATGATCCCAAATCCCAGCCTCCTGATCATCATGTCATTGAAGGGAAAGGTAAAGTTTAACTTATTTTTAGTAAAGTGATAACAAGTAGTCAATGGTCACATTACTCATTTAGCTTTCTCACTATTGCAGGATTTTTATCTTTATCTTTAGTATTGAAATAATAGTTACCCTCACACAGTTCCAAGAGATTAATTTATTTTTCAGTCTTTCTCTCATTTTTTTCCCTTTCAGTTCTTCAGAATTGGTGGGAGAGTGATCAATGCAGAGAAACGTTACTAAATGAGAAAACCTTTAGTACAGGCAAGAAAATTCCTTGCAACTCAGAGCTGAAACTTCTGTCGTACAATAATTCTAAATTGCAGAAAGCAAAAGTGTAGTGTGTAGGTTGTTGTCAAGAAATAGTCCAAAGGCCTTCTTTATGGTGAGATTTTCACAATGTAGTAGTTTCTTTTACTGACTGAAGTTGTGGAGTCCACAGCCAAAGGACATTATTTATTAACACAACTAGTGGGGAATATGACATTATGCAATAGTTGATTGTAATCTTTCTCCAAATATTCAAAGCATAAAACTATGTCAACTTCACTTTCAGAATGAAAAAGAAAAATTTGAGAGGATTTAAAATTTCAAAGTGAAAAAGTAAAAGAGATTCTAATGGCTGTTTATGTGGAGCAGGTTTGCAACAAGAGCCAAGTGAATCATATGAAGAGTTTGGTCGCGGGCATTCCAGTCCATCAAAGAAGGCGATAGGAGAGGATGTGGAAATGGTGGGCCCTAATTCCAAATTAGATCCAAGCTGTTCTGGAGACTTTAATGACAAAAACCAGATTGAAACATCAAGACATAAGACAAACATGCCTCCTGCTAGTGTCATGACCAGGCTTATCCTTATCATGGTATGGAGAAAACTCATAAGAAATCCCAACACCTATTCCAGCGTATTAGGCCTCATATGGTCCCTCGTAGCTTACAGGTACTCTCTTATTTTTTATGCCCTCATCGATTTTCGATTCATCCTTGGCAATATCTCAATACAAAAGTAGTGTCATTTGTCCCTTAGAAGAAAATCAAATTAAAGCACTCTTTAACATAATCCCTTTGTTCTCTGCATAGACTAACATTGTTAATAATGAACATTGTCACTTGAAGGTGGAACATTAAAATGCCAAAACTGGTGTACGGTTCAATAGCCATTTTGTCTGATGCCGGTCTCGGCATGGCCATGTTTAGCTTGGGTATGATTTCTTCTCATCTCTTTATTTATTTATGTTTCCCTATTTTTTAGAAATAGTTGGGAGGATGAATTTTTGTTTAGCAGTTTTGAAATATTGAATATATGAATTATCAACTACAGAAATATATAAATTAATTTTGGGTGGACTCTTTATAAATCATTCAACTTCACTAACAGACTAAGAACCACTTAATCTTTTGTCATTTTTAAACTAACAATCAGATAAAATAACAAACAGGTCTGTTCATGGCACTGCAACCACGAATCATAGCATGTGGAAAATCCGTTGCCGCCTTTGCAATGACTGTTAGATTTCTTACTGGACCTGCTGTAATGGCAGCTGCGTCCATTGCTATTGGTCTGAGAGGAACATTGCTACACGTGGCCATTGTTCAGGTATTTTTTATCATAAAGAATAAAATAGAATAGAAGAATTTTAACATTCATGCAATCAAAGAGAGATCATATATATTTTCTATTAAATATTTTCATTATAGAAAGTATACACTACAACCCACTGCATATAATCACAGATAACAACCCACTGGCTCTAGGAAAATTCACGCCAGCAATTCACCGCCAACAATTCACCTCCAACAATTTATCACCGTGGAAAATTCACCACCAGCAATTCATCGCATATACAATTAAGAAATTGGTGGTGATGAATTTTCCACAGTGATGAATTGTTAATGGTGGATTTTCCTAGAGATGAATTTGTCATAACGATGAATTGTTGAAAATGAATTGGTGATGGTGAATTTCCAACCCACTGTAATACATTATTACCTTCTTAAACTGATTTGCAGTCAACATATTTTTGACTTTCAAACATGGATGACATTTAGGTTGGACGCTTTTCGTAAGGCCAATTTCTCTTTGAAGGCAACTCTTGTAAAAAATATCATTCATAAGATATTAACCCAAATTAATGGAATAGAATTTAAAGGACCACCAATCTAATCTAGAGAAAAATGTATTTATCTGCTCTATTTCAGGCAGCGCTTCCTCAGGGCATCGTTCCATTTGTTTTTGCCAAGGAGTACAACATACATCCTGAAATACTAAGCACAGCGTAAGTAAAACCCATGTTTTGCCATTCTGATTAAGCTTTCATAATTGTGAACAAAGCACCTGATCAGTCTGCATTGCTTATTCATGATTTCAGAGTGATATTTGGTATGTTGATTGCATTACCAATAACTTTGCTCTACTATGTCCTTCTCGGCTTATGACAAACTCAGGTATTTACTTTCTCTACGGTTTCATTTCTCAGAAGCAGCTCATAAATTTTCCATTCGTAGACATTAATCTGTTGTCTGGTACCATTGCAGCACATATCTCGACACAGAGCAACATTCAGTCAGCCATAAAGCTTGGGAAGAACGTCGAGATAATACTTAAATCCAGAATTTCCATCCCCAAAAGATGTACCTTGAGGACTGTAGATGCAGGCAAAATATGACAATAATAACTCCTACTTTGTCCTGTTATACCATTACCATACTCACTGCTCAGTTTTTGAAGTGCCTTACTACTTGTACTATAGAGTAACAAATATTATGTAGTACAGACATTTGCGAAAGAGTGGCTGCTTATAAGCTATGGGAAATTCAAAAGTGCTTTTGGAAGCAAATTTGTATAGTCCTCTCATATCAAAAATGTAATAAAAGTTATTGCAAGCAATATAGGTATCGTTCACAATTATGAAAGCTTAATCAGAATGGCGAAACATTATTTATCTTCTGCAATAAGAATTCACTGTGTACGTATTATTAGAACGAAGCATTCACTGAAGGTACTAAAATAACTTGACGTAATGAGCTGTAGATTTGTTTCACAGAGTTTTAAGTGCATGTACATTATTTTGGAACATTTCAAATAATGAGTAATTCTTTTGCCGTGAACGGTCCTATGCAACAGCTACCTATTATTTCAGTCTCTTTAGGTAACGTATTTTAAAGAAAAATCACACCTCGTAAACTTCAAATGAAATTATTCTAGTTCACACGTGCGGTCCACCTCACACGTGCGGCCAAAATAATTATTGTCGCGGATGTGATGGCCACTTGTAGACATAATTATCCAGTGCGGCTAACAATTTTTGTGCCGAAGAAAACGGAAGTACGCAAACAAAAATGCATTAGGTAAGACCTCATCCAAATTCTAAATAATGTTTGTTTATGCAAACCTTCCTTTATTTTACAAAATCTAAGCGTATAGAAAAACTCTTCAATAATAATTGTTGTTAAAATGGAACTATTGAGTACCCTTATTTAGTGGATAGTGTCATAATAGTACACCTTACTTTTATGATACCTCCTTATTTAGTGGATAGTGTCTACTACGGAGAGGATTCCAGACCCACTAACATTTGTTGATCTAATGTTCAATATTTTTAAAAATGTTGTACTAATAGTTGTGACTTTAAAGTTGGTGTTGATAATGACTACCCATAATTGACTGAAATGTATTCATTAGATCGATAAAACAACAAATCATGTGATGTAACATCAGCGCAGCAATAAAACTTGATTTAGTGCACAACTATGGGTCTCACTTTTTTTTTGGGCCTTCTTGGACACCTCAACAAAAAGCATGAATGTGGCATCATATTTGATGATGTGGCCCTAAAACCTTAGTTATAAGCAAGGGACTAGCCAAGTAAGTTGTAAAAAATTGGGAGTGATTTGAAATTTTCAATTAGGATTTTGAGAAGCGTGAAGTTAAGAGTGCTCAACTATGGGGGAGAGCCCTTTTAATGCACCTTAATTTTATCATACCTATTTATTTACTTTCTTATTTAATTGATAGTCTCTAATATAATGCACCTTACTTTTATTGTACCTTCGTTTTTAATGGAGAGTGACTAATAATGGCACACCTTGAATTTTATTGTTTTAGATGGTAACGCTAATTCTTTTATATCAAGTAAATAGGGATATGGACAATTTAAATTATTCATTTCATTTTTATTGTGATCCATCTAATTTATGTTATTTATATACTTTTTGTTGAAGTGTCATGATAGAGTAATGTGACCAATAGTTAATCATATTTTATTAGTTTGTTAATGTGACATCACATAATTTGTTGTTTTTAAATATATAGACATATATTATTCAATTATTTAAAATATTATACTTTAAATATACAAATACTATCACACCTATTATTCTCATTCAATTTTTAGACTATTAGACTCTCTCGTACCTTAAACACCTAACAAATATTATTAATTATATAAAAAAATTGCATTTAGTTTATTATACAATGTTGTTTGTACTTACGAATTGGCAATTTCTATTTATTGTCATTCATACATACACGATTAATAAAGTTATGATAGAGGATATGTCAATAATACACTCAAGTCTCTTTGTTCTAACCACTTTACCTTAAAAATCGGCTTTATATCCAAATTGTTTACTTTGTCTTATTGATGAAATTATTATACAAGGTCATTTTATGTCTTGCTTTATGGGCGACATAGATTAAGGATTCTCCTTAGCCAATTAAAGGGTTAGTTCTCACCATCTTACCATCTTTGTATGGAAATTGCCCACCAAATATTTTCTATTTTTACTCTTACGTAATCTTTTAAAGATTTTTTTATCATTTTAAAGTGTAAAAATCTACTATGAAATTATAAAGAGATTATTTTTATATAAATTGTGGTATTGGTTATAATTTTATTTTATTTCATAAATGAGACGTGTTATAAAGAAATTATTTTTATATAAATTGTGGTATTGGTTATAATTTTATTTTATTTCATAAATGAGAAATGTTTCATTATTTTTTTTCAAAAGTTACTATTTTAAAAAAAAAAATTAATGAAGATTTTTCATATAAATCTTAAATTCTTAATTAATCACTTTATTTCAGGTTTTTAAACAATTTTTAATACAAATTTTACAAATACTGATAGAAATAAGATAGTGTATGGTGTTGCTTTCTAAACCTTAGATAAATGAAATTTTGATGAAATTATTATACTAACCTAAATTTCCTACCCCTATCCCTACTCTTCCTCTCTCCCTCCTCCCAAATCATTCTAGCTCTTTTACTTCAAAGCACTTTGATGTATATCATTAGTTTATTGTATGTTGAATATTCAACATTAGTGGATAGCACTTTGATGTATATCATTAGTTTATTGTATGTTGAATATTCAACATTAGTATCCACTAGCACAAGGCCTTCCTATTTAAAATCTATCCTTGATAAATATTTGTTATAAAAATAATTTCAAAAGTAATTTTCTTTAAAAATATTTTTATTTTTACTATTTTCTAAACTCTTTTATCTTATTGACTCTTATTATGACAAATTATTCTTTAAAACCTCAAATAATAATTTTGAATTTAATATTATTAATTTTTATAAAGTAAAATGACCTAGGCCTAATGAGACTATATAATACATAATGATATGTCTCCCAATCTTCCAATTTAAATCAATCAATAGAAAAAAAAGAAAATAAAAAGAAAAAAATATATTACAAAAAAAATTAACCAAGAAGTTGGAAAAAAGTTTCAAAGGTCAAAGTGGTTACAAATAAACTCTAACTTTTACAAGATTATGGATTAATTTAAAAAAATAGATTAGAGTTATTTCTAATAAAAAAATAAGAAAAACATACGGATTAGAATAAAGGAATAATTCTTTCTTTTGCACAATTTCTTTGATAAATTAATATGTAGAAAACTAAAACATAAGTATCCCTATCACAAGGGACTAATAATCAACTCTTAATTTTGGCATAGACATTTTGATTGTATTTTCAAAATTATACTTAATAGAACAAACTATATATTTTTAATGCAATAGAATATGTATTGCTTTATAGGGGAGAGGATTCAAGAGCCATTCACCCTAACTTCACACCTCTCAAGGTCCTAAACAGTAAGTCAAATTTTCATGAATATTTTAACATGTCTCTAATAGTAAGCGCCAAAAACCATTGTTTGAGGTTTTGTGCATCAACAATTTAACTACATCACTTAATCTTCGTCGAGTTGCCTCAGAACACCAAAGAAAAAGACCAAAACATATACATCAATTATGTATTCCTCATCGTGCAGTGGTGGCGAGTTGCTCTTCTCTATGCAAAGGAGAGGTGTTGAAAGGGATTGGACACCTCTCAAGTCACCTCAACATCCTTGACACCTCATGAGAAATGAGTCAAGAATCAACTCCAACACCTAACTAGATTTAAGTTAGCCTAACAAGAATAAGATACACTAACATAAATAATAACTAATAAACTTCTCTATCTATATATATCCTCTACATACATAGATAGAGCCAGACATAGAACAAAAAAAAAAGAGAGAAAATCCATTAAATTTGATGCTGAATGACGTTCTCAGGGTTAAGTACTCGTTAAGATGGTAGCACTCCCTCTGGGCAGGTTCTGGATGCCCAGGCACGTGTAGGTTCTGTAAAAATACAGAAGGGGAAGAGCGGTAGGCATGCATATTGAGATTCATCGGAGAATGGAGCCAACGTTGCATTGTTGCAAGTTGCATATATCGTTTAGAGACAGCGTTAATAGGGATGTCTGTAACAGAGCAAACACACTGTACAGAAGGAGTGAGATTCCACACAGCCTTTCTCGTGGAGTGGGGGAAACCACGTGCAGGCGCCCATCGCGCTTGTCGACGAATCACGATCCACGACTGTAGATAGCTTTTTGAAGCCCGCGACTTACAATGTAATCACAGTTGACAACTACACTACACAGAATGAGCCGCCCAGAAAGACACTCGTTGCCAGCTTATCCAAAGACTTGCTGCTTTCTACTTTCCCAAGATTTCTTTTTTTATTTTTGGTTCGACAGCTCGAATATTTAGACAGGAACCGACGTTTCAAAGGATAAATTAATGGAGTTGGAAATGGTTACCGTTGGGACAGAGCGAGAGGAGGTCTGAGGGATGTTTTATGTCTAAACTCTCTGGTTGCATTTGGTAAACTAAGTTATTCTATTTTCAATTTGGTTGTGTGCAAGTTTTTACATCAATATTTCAGGTCAATTAGAATAGAGACGTCAAAGAGATGTAAGTTATTCCATGATTTCAATTAGGCAACTTCCATTATATGGAAATCCACATTATTAAGAAAGAATCTATATTTAATGTTGTAATGGTAAAAATTGGATGCATGTGTGGTTTTTTATTTTTAAGTTGTGTGTGTGTGTGTTTTTTTTTCATTATGTATTATATTGTTGTTTGAATTCGGTTTCTGATATTGTAGTTTTAAATTTTTGTTATAATTTTTTTTTTTTGAAACTATTGATTGTGATTTCAAATATCATTGCTTGTCGTCTATTAGCGAATGAATTGGTCTTTATTATAACTTTACAACAACAACTCCATAGCCCAACTTATAAAGGCCAATATTACCAATAGCTCTAGAAAGATCACAATTTTATTTGTGATTTTCCTCTGAATTACTATTGAAGTACAACTCCCTCTGAATTATTACTATCTTTTATAAAGTACATTTTTTATCAGAAAGTGAAGAAAGACAATCAAACACTAATCCATAAGTATGAAATCAGTGCAACAGATTAAAAAAAACCATTAACGCCTAAGCACAAAGACTCAAGACAATAATAGTGGATGAATATAACACCAAAGAATTGATCTTAGTCACAAATAAATGAACATAATATCAAGAAATCATTCCACACAGAAAATAAATTTCAGCTATTGTTTTCAGCCAATAGACTTATTCAATAAAACAGTATATCCATAATTCTGAATTCAAAGATTAAGAATAATCTAAAATCATAGATACAAGTTCCAAAATTGTTCTTTCTTCCCTCTATTACATCATAGTGCACATTGAAAGAAAATCGAACCCTTCATAAGTCATTTGAATTAGATTTTATAAGAAAACTCTAATCTTGGATCTTGGTAGAACTAAAGTAATGGTCATTGGATCAAGCGACAGTTTCTTGCCAACTAATTCCCCACTTAGAGATGTTGATAAATGACTTGAATATTAATGATTAAGAATAATCATCATTGCATTGCCCCTTCCAATATGATTTGGCAATTAGCTGAAGTGTTTCTTGCTTGAAATCCTGCCTTGTGGCCTGATGTACATGCAAATGGTGTAGTTCCTAGAACCTGTATAAAATGAAATTTGTATATCCTTGTAATCTTATGTGTGAATTGTCCAAATGAAGGGGCCACTTGAAATTTCAAATAGCCAAGCTAAGTTTTATAATAAATCCTATCACATCAACATTTAATCCTCAAGCCATAACACAGTCCTTGCGTTTGTCTAGTCCCAAGGAAATCTCCAGCTTAGATATGCCAAGTTTAATTTCTATAAATTCAATGAAAATGACCTTCATTCCCACAATTCAAATTGCATTCCTAGAGATGGGGAGTACTGAGACTAATGCTTCCTCCAGAAACAACTTTGTCATGATTGAGGACATAGAGTGTAATCCGTTCCATAGGTTAATGATGGACCGACTAAGGGATGCATTCTTTGTCTACAATGACGTGGAAGAGGGTATGCTTTGAAATATTATTAGAGAGAAGTTTCTGAGTCGTATCCATATTCATAATGCTAAGCTCCTTGAATGCTTCATGTACAATGTGGTCCGCACTTCAGGGAAGCATGACTGGGGAATAAGGGTGGTAGAGCATCTGGTTCTGTCAAAGTACCTAATGAGAGTGAGGGTGGCCATTAGAGGACTAAGCAAGTTTCCCAAAAATGACCTTGTAGGCGATGCTATATGTATTGCTACTACAATTCAACATGAACTTGCAAAGGAGGCGATGGCTCTTCTTCGTATAGGATTGGAATGAAATGATATGAGATTATTTTCCCATTTTTTGCAATCTCATGAGAACCTATTTTCACCAGCCCAAATCAAACACCCACAAGAAGTAGTGAAAGGGATACACATCCTCATATTTTTCCTCTATGCTTAGAAGAAATTTAATGAAACTCCTATTTTGAACATGAACACAATTTTTGTAATATCAAATATATATATGAAAATAATATAAGATAATTTTATATTTCGATGATGTGTTTTGATTCACATTTGAAAATCACCCTTTTCATTTATTTTCTGCATTTGATGATGATATATGGTTATAATAATTTTTTGCATATTTGTATTTTCATGGTTATGCTTGCTCAATAAATATTTCCCTTACATTGCTATCAATATTTAAGGAAAATTCTAGAAAAACTATCAGAATCTACCATGGTTACAATGTCTTTTCCTTTTACCGCTTACGCTTTTAAAAAAAATAAAGGCATAAGTATAATCAACATATAAAGAGGTTTGTGAAACCCTGTCGGAGACCGACAATGGTTTCCAAACCTCTTGTGAACTTCCTAACATCGAAAAAAAATCCTCTTCCCATGCCTTAGCTTTCCGTTAATAGGCAGACTTTGAAAGGGTTATAAAAACTTCATCATGGGACACCAATTTTTCAAACAGATCAAACTTAAGTGTTCCACTTACGATATCAGTGTTGGAGGAGGTTATACTAACTTTGTTGATGATTGAAAAACACAACAAGGAAATGAGGGTCAAGGAACAACCAAAGACTTTAAAAGGGCATTGGTATGAAAGGAGTTACAATAACCTTATCGATGACCACCGAAGTTCATGAAACTTAGGAAAATCTTGACAAAGCTTGTACTTGTAAAAATTTTCAAGCAAAGACAAGGGTTTGGGAGAAATGACCAAAACCGAAGTAACATCGTCTTAGATCACATTTGCAAGTGTAGAACTGACCTAGGTTATTTGCATAGCTACAAATTTGACCATCAATTTCTTATTCTTATCTTGCAATCACCTCACTAGTCATTGTAAGTCAACCAAACACATGCTTTGTTGAATTTTGGACTAGCTTGTTGTATTTAAAGACTTTCATTTATTTGTTTGAGAATAGCAAGGACTATAATCTAGAAGTTATCAAGGAGCATGCTACCTGGTCTTATTAATAAAACATTTATGAGATGTTATTGTGTTTTGTATTATATCATATTCAAAAGTGCAAAATTAAACTAGGTTACTTTCATAGTTACAAATTTGACTCTCAAATTCATATTCTTATCTTGTAATCACTTCACCAGTCATCGTGAGTCGATCAAGCACATGCTTTGTTGATTTGTGGGATTTCTTGTTGTATTTAAAGACTTTCATTTATTCATTTGAGATTATCAAGGACTATCATCTAGAATTTATCAAAGAGCATGATAGGGTCTTATCAATACAACATCTATGGGAGCATTTTAGCAACTATTACAATACATCATCTTAGGTATATTGCATGTTTGTTTGACTTCTTTAAATCTGTTTATCAGTTGCAAAGGTGGCTTGCTTGGGATTGGATCCTAACAATTTAGTAGATTCCCCAAAGATTTTTGTAAACATTGTCTCCCCTTGTGCATGTTCTAATGGATAGAATAAAGGTGAAATATTCTCTAATAGTTTGGATTCATGAGACAATCCTGAAAATCATATCTATCACTTACCAAATTTATTACTCTATTTGTGATTAATCTACATTTAAATGCTTATTTATGATGACATCATTGTAATCTTTTGTGTGATTCCACTCTACCCACCTTTTTAAAAAAAAAGTATGCATTATATCTTTTATAAAGTAATGTAATTGAGCCTTATCCATCCAAAAAAATAAAGGTCGCATTCTACAAAATCACATCCCCAAATCTTAATTTAGGTTTAGATTTACACTTAAGACAATCAATTTCACATTCTAATAAACGATCTAAAGCAAAAAAATATATCATTTTACAAAACATAAATCTTCATCAAAATCATTATAAAATTCACAACATCAACAAATCAACTTTTATATTCTCTCATAACACTTCTCCATCATCAAATTTGAAACTATATATATCATTTAATTTATTCCAACACATTTAATTTCAATCCAGATCTATAGTCTAAACTAATTATTGCTAAGTTGAATTCATTTATTTAATTAAAAAGATCATTATATTTTTATCTGTATGGAAATAAAATATAGGTCATTGTACCCGTTATATTTGGCGAATATCTCTCCCTTTGCTCTCAAGCAATTAAATTCGTTGACATCGTGACCTTCGCGGACACGTAATACGAAAAATCACCGTATCTTATCCTTCGATTTTTGAGAAAATACCGTAATTGGTTAATATGTTGCCGGATAATTCACAGGCTTGCCCGTGAACAGTGGCGGGAATGGTCGGCAACTGACAGTACGACAGTAGCAGTGCCCGCTGGAACCCTCGATTCAACCATTAATCCACCTCACATTGACTTTTTCTAAAAGTCAAAACTCAGTTTTTAACAGCGAGATGGAGAATTACAGCGCGGTGACACGTCATAGATGAGGTGGCTAGTCGATTTGACGTACGTAGGTCATAGAAAGCAACTGTACTTGTGTGCCCACGAGGGAGACAAAGAAGAGTGCTTGGCCCATTGAAAACAACTCCACTTGTATGCTAAGCAGGTGTAACTTTTGTGGTTATATGGGCCTATTTATGGTTTTTCAGAATACATATAATTAAATTGATTTGGATGTTTGTTTTTTAATAATTCTGGGACTGATCATTGAACGGAAGAAGCTAAAGTGTAGACAAAACACACCTATATATGTAACATTATATCATAACCCTCATCCTCCATCCCATGCGTCAGCCAAAACACACTGATGGAAGGACTTGATGGACAGTTAGGCGTGTGCCGTCACGTGTCCGTCATCGGAAAAGGATGCACAACCGGTTCAAAATTAAAAAACAATGGACAAAAAACCCAAAACGTCGCCATTTTCCACATTTTCATTTTGGAGGTTGTTGGGGAGGGAGCACGAGTGGAATGGAGTTGTAGGGGAGGCCAAATGAGAGCCCAAACTCTTCCTATGTAAATGCGACATTCTTGCAAGTATGTATATCTTGCAGAAATATATGCCATTTTGCCATTCTCCATAGGAAGTGTGAAGCATTGAACGACTATTTGTTAAAGAAAATGGGTTTTATTGATATAAAATAAAAGGTTTTGTTCGTGTGTAGGGTTTTCATTTCAAATGCATAGTTGTTTATGACATCGTGATTTTCCACATTTTCATTGTCGAGGTTGCTAGGGAGAGAGCACGGGTGGAATGGAGTTGCAAGGGAGGCCGAAAGAGAGCCTAGACTCTCCCTACAAAAACGCGGGCATTCTTGCACATATGTATATCTTGTAGAAACATATGCCATTTTACCATTATGCATAGGAAGTGTGAAGTATTAAACGACTATTCGTCAAAGAAAATGGGTTTTCTGTGAATGAGTTCTCATTTATGGGAAAACAAAAGGTTTTGTTTGCATGTAGAGGGATGAAGCCACAATAGTGGTTTACAATTGAAGTGAGGAAGGAAAACTCACGAAAAATGAACGCATGGCAAAAAACTTGATTTTAGGGGTTTGTACGAACCTATTGGTTCGACTGAACCCATTAGGGGTTCGCTAGAACCTAGGTTCAGGCAAACCCTCTTAATACTTTCCCACCAAAAAAGCCATCAAAACCCCTTATAGAAGGGGGGTTCAAATGAACCCTGGTTCGAGCGAACCCGAACCCCCTTTATTCCTCATCCTCCCCTTAAGACACAAAAAAACCCTGAATTTTGGCACTTCGGAGCTCAGGTTGAGGATGAAAATGGAGGAATCTTCATAAACCCAACTGGAATCAGGTAGTCCTCGGAACAAGCTATCCAACGAATATAGTTTTAATATGTTTTGGTTTTATTATGTATTTATTTTTTTAGTTTTATTAAACATAGGTTTTTCATCGAAAATGAAGGTCTTTGTTCTGCATATGTGGAAAAATAGCAAATTAACATTTTTTTTTTTTGAAAAATATGAGTGCACCAGATATTGAAGTCCTTTATCCAACAAAAAAAAGAATTGAACTTCGATATATACAAAAAAAGTTATGCGTTATCGATCGCGCTATGTCTGAATTGTAATTGGTTTGACTTCGAAACTTGATTAAAGAAAAAATATTCAATAAAAATTGTCTAACCAAGTGGAAGCATTAGATATCATAGTTATGAATCTAAATTCGAAAGAATTAGAATTTTATCCTTCATGGAAAAAAAGTTATGCGTTATACGATGTGCGTCACTTTTAAAAATGTTTTTTTGAAAAAACCAGCTTTCATGGGAGATGGAAAAAAATAATGGATTCCAAAAATTTTGAAAAAAATATTTTAGAATTCTGAGACAAAATGTGACGAGACTCTAGTTTGCATCATCTTCAAATTCTTCATGGTTTAGCCACTATAGGTGCCCAAATGTGAAGATTTAGTTTAAAAAAGTAATTTCAATGTCCCGTTTGGCCAAAAATTGGAAACCACTATTGTGGGATCACCCAGAGTTTTCATTTCAAATGCATAGCTGTTTATGTTTTTTTTGTTGAGGGTTTTGAAATTTCACTGTGAAGAATTGAACGACTATTCGTTAGGAAGATGGGTTTTCATTGACGGGAAAATAAAGGGGGTTCCTTGTGGAAAGAGGTTTTCATTTGAAACGCAATGTGGGTTATGTGCCGATGAGTTTTCAAAATAATAATTTGGAATAGAAAGAAAGCCCAAAACGTTGCCATTTTTGACATACTCATTATGAAGGTTGCAGTGTCTAAATGGTTTTGAAACATTAGGCGAGTTGTAGGTTTTGTAAAAAAAAGTGTTTTGCATCCTACAATTTTACAAAACAGTATGTATGTATTGAAATGCTTTGTGTTATTTAGACTGTAGGAATGTGATGATAGGCACCATTTTGTAAACACCTAGTAAGGTATTTGGCTTCAGTGTGTTGAGGGTTTTGCAACATTGTGTGGGTTGGAGGTTTCATAAATCATGTTACAGTCACCTCACCTACTGTGTTTTCCAACCTGCAATCATGTTGTGCATGTATATTTAGATCATATTAAAAAATATAATGTATATTTGGATAAATGAATAATGGAATTTCCTTTTTTTCATCTGATTGGAACAAATAAAATGCTTGCATTATTTGCAGTGTTGGAAAACACATTGTTCCATGCCAGTTAATTCGTTTTGAAAAGTTTTGTTTTGTTACAACCAAGAATGCGATGAAGTCCACTTTCAAATTTTTGAACAACTCTTTACTATAGTCAAAATGACATTTCACTTTCTTCATATGATTGAAACAAATAAAATGCTTGCATTATTTGTAGTCTGGAAAACACATTGTCTCCTCTTAGTTATTCTCTCATGATTTTTTTTTTGTTTCGTACGATCCAAAAATGTAATGAAGTCCACCTTCAAATTTTAGAACAAATCTTTGGTGACGTAAATATGGCATTTTCCTTTTTCATCTGATTGGAATAAATAAGATGCTCACATTATATGCAATCTTGGAAAACACAATGTCCCATGCCAGTTAGTTTGTTATGAATTTTTTTGTTTCGGGTTATGGGTTGCAGGTTTTGGAAAATCCATGTTTTGCAACTTGGAATTTTAGAAAATAGTATGAATGTCTTGAAAAACTTTTATTATTTAGACCATAGGAATGTAATGAAAGACACCATTTTATAAACACATAGTACGGTATTTGGATTCAGTGTGTAGAGGGTTTTACAACATTGTGTGGGTTGGAGGTTTCATAAATCATGTTGTCACCTCACCTCCCACTGTATTTTCCAACCTGTAATCATACTGTGCATGTATATTTGGATAATATTAAGAAATTGAAATACAATTTTTACTCTGCATAAGACTTGTTATAAGGTTTTCATTACATTTGTATTGTTTAAATTACATTCATACCGTTTTGTAAAATTCTAGGTTGCAAAACACTGGTTTTTCAAAATCTGCAACCCACATAATGTTTTAAAACCCTTTAGCACTAACAAATCAATTGGTTACAAACCCCTCACCAATTTTTTTGGTTTGTCATCTCCCCCACCTACAACTTCACCCCCTGCTCTCCAACATTTCTCTTTCACCCTACAGAATGAAAAAACCCACAACACAAAGTGTTTTCCAATAACAGTACTTTGAACAATTAGTAGGGAGAAGCTAATCTCTTGACAAAACACACCTATGTATAGACATTATAACAAAACACCCCATCCCCCATCCCACTCTCCTGAAAAAATGCATCGACATAAAGACTTTACAGACTGAGTTGATGGACATTCGTATTGTTTTGCAATATTCCATGTTGCAAAACTGTACGTGTTAAGAAGCAAGCAACCCACCATGAGACAAACCTTCACATTTAAACAAGGATATTCAAATAACTGAAAACCCACATTGTGTTTTCCAAAGTACAATTATTTTGTGCATTTTTTTTCAATCATGTGTGAAATTTTTAAATGCAATTTTAACTCAAATTAAATGTCCTTATAAATTTTGAAGGGCCCTTTTGTAAGGAAATCAATGGATCACATCTAATGAAAACTCCATGCAGTAGTGCCTTCGGTAACTTTAATTCGATTAGGTTGCCTCAAAGACACGTACAACTATGTCCAAATGCGGAACAGACACAGTTCATTTCCCACATTGATCCTTCTGAGAAAAACACATTTAAATTCAACATCAAGCATTAATAGATTCTACTACACGAACCAATAGACATGAAAGATGAAACAGAAAACCAGAACATAGATTTATGTGGGGAAAATCCTTTCGGATAAAAAACCCCACACTCCAAAGATCAAGCCATTGTATTATTCAGCAACAGACAGTTACAATACAATTTCAGGCTCTTAGCCTTTTCAGAGATTACATCTTGTTCATCTGGATACAACTGGTAGCAAACTCTCCCAGAGAGATCAACCATAGCATTCATGATCAAGAGAGATTCCAGCACAACTCTGCCTTTCTCTTCTTCTGCTTTGACCTCATGGCCTCAGCCTTTCGGTCAGCCACTCGGTCCTAATTATCTCTCTCTCACTGGCTCTCGACTCTTCAGCTCCTTGGATTATTAGCGCTCGATACAGAACGTCCAATGCATACATATATGCATTCGTTCTTCAACAGACTCTTTGTGAATCAGTTCAAGATCACAAAACAACAATCTCCAACTCAGCATCATCATCGTAATGAAAATGTTTCGACTTTGGTGTAGATTTTTCCTTCCACACAGAAACGGTTGCAATGGTTCACTTTATGCTTTCTTGGGTTGGTCCACATCGCACCACATCGGATAGTCTTCACTCGGTCAACAACAATCAACTTGTGTCGCATGTCGGTGAGACACAAGAAGTGTCTCCCCAATGCCACAAGACCCGTTTACACATTGTCGCCAAGAGTCGTCTCCATTGGCAAGAGGTTCCACCGAGCTCACAAGTCATATCAAAATCCATTGTATTCCTATCGGCATCCATCTGTCGGCGAGACTCTCCTCATTGGCATGATCGGCGAGACCTCTCACTGACCTCCAATTGAACTCATCCACCAACACTATCGCTAAGACATCCAACTGTCACCAAGAGGTTATACCAAGGGCTTCAAGTCATACCGAGCACCAAATAATAGTCGGCAAGACTATCGCTCTTTTCCAAGACTTCATAACGAGCTCTTCATGTTATACTGAAACACCAGTCGGCAAGACATATCGCTTTCACTGAGACGTTACTCCGAAGTCTCAAGACATACCAAACACCAAGCAGTCGCCAAGAGTCATACCGACCTCATGATTTCCATCGGCAAGACAATCGAGTTCACCAAGACATCACACAAATGTCTTCAAGTCACATCAATCTCAATATTGCCATCAGCAAGACTATCACAGATCACCAAGACCTCATACCAAAGTCTTCAAGTCATGCCGACGTGAGAATTCCATTCAGTGATACAACCGTCTTTCGCCAAGACATCACATCAAGCTCAGGAGTCATACCGAACACATCCTATCGCACCGGTGAGATAAACGCTCATCGCCAAGACTTCATGCCGATAGGAACAAGTCATACGGATCTCTTCATCGGCCAGACAAACCGATGGTCATGTTGATATCGGCAAGACTTCCTATCGTCACCAAGACTTCTTCCCGAGAGTTCAAGTCACCCTGAACCTGCTTATCAGTGAGACTTCTCCCGGTCACTATGACTTCCTGTCGAATCCTTTTGTTATCCTGAACTGTCTTTCGCTGAGAGTCATAGCGAACTCGAAGACCATATAATCAGCAAGACATTCATATCGGTAAGACCTCATACCGAAACATAAACCTTTTGGCAAGGTCTCCCCGAAAACATCAGTCGCCATGAGTCTCCCCGACATCTGATAGACACCAACTATCAGCCAGACATCTCCCAATCGGTAAGAGATCTCCACGAGTCTCCATGTCATAGCGATAGGTCCATTCGGCAAGACAGAAGTATTGTCTCAGCGACATGAGCAATACACAAGTTTAAACTGCCAGTCGGCCTGACAACTTGAATGTCACAACAACCATGCTTTCTCAGAGGTTTTAGCCTGTGAGATTGAGGCATATTTTCCAACACCTTTCAATACATTCACACTGTCTAAATTACAAAAGCTTTTCAAGACATTCATTTTGTTTTGTAAAAAATCATGTTGTAAAACCCTAGGTGTTAAGAAACAAGCAACCCATAGTGTTGTAAAACCCTTTGCAACCTAATTGCTTAGCACCCCTCACCTTGATTTTTTTCAGTTTTCTCCTCCAACTCCTCCATGTGCACTCCAACCTTCAACTTTCAATGTGCAGACATGAAATGTAGAGTGTTTTCCCCCTTCTTTCTCCAAACTGAAAACACACATGTTAGTCCGCCTCCAATTCCTGCGCTAGAAAAAAGCTCTAAAAATGACAACTCATACTCACATTGTTTGTATTGTCTAAATTACATTCATACTATTTTGTAAAATTCTAGGATGCAAAACATTGGTTTTTCAAAATCTGCAACCCACATAATGTTTTAAAACCCTTTAGCAGTAACAACTCAATCGGTTACAAACCCCTCACCCCAATTCTATTGGTTTGTTGTCTCCCCCACCTGCAACTCTACCCCCTGCTATCCAACTTTTCATTTTCAACTTGCAGAATGAAAAAACCCACAACATAGAGTGTTTTCCAATAACAGTACTTTAAACAATTAGTAATAAGTGCTAAATAATGGGAGAAGCTAATCTCCTGAAAAAACACACCTATGTATAGACATTATAACATAACACGTCATGCCCCATCCCACTCTCCTAACAAAACACACCAATGGAAAGACTTGATGGACCGAGCTGATGGACAATAACAATACTTGTTACAATTTAAAACACATGTCTTAGTCACGTCATCCTTCCCACCTACTATGCATGGATAGCTTCTCACACAAGGAAAAAAGCACTAGAATAATTTGAAGTGACATGAAAAATGAGGGATTTCATTTGGCTTCAATTTGTAGAGGGTTTTACACAATCATGCACTCATCTCCCACTATGTTTTCCAATCTGCAATCATATAGATTGTTATTTTTTGTTGGAAAACACAGGGTGTTTATAAAATGGTGCCTTTCATTACATTCCTATTGTTTAATTAGCAAAATCTTTTGAAGAAATTCATACTATTTTGTAAAATTCTAGGTTGCAAAGCTGTAGTTTTATGAAATATACAACCCACATAATGTTTTAAAACCCTTTACAAGTAACAACCCAATTGGTTACTCACCCTCACCTCAATTTGGTATGTTTTGTGATTGCCTTGAGAACCTTTTGTGAATTAGATAGTAAGAATGTAACGAGATTGGAAAACATTGAGTTTTAAGAAATATGCAACCCACACAGTGTTGTAAAACCCTTTAGATGTAACAACCCAATCGGTAAGTCGGGAAAACTGAGCTAACGCACCTATGTACATACATTCGGTTAGAAACCCCTCACCTCAACTTGGTTGGTCATCTCCCCCACCTGCAATTCCCCCTTGCTCTCTAATGTTTCGCTTTCAACCTGTAGAATGAGAAAACTAGAATATAGCTTGTGTTTTCTAAGAACAATACTTGTTACAATTTAAAACACGTCTTAATCACATCAACACCCTTCTCGCCCGTAGTGAACAAATAGCTTCTTGCACAAGGAAAAAATATACCGATGTAATTTGATGTGATGAGACACCTCATTTCTTTCCTTGTTGTGATGTTTCCTAGACCGTCTATCGATTTCATCACTTTTATCATCCGTATTGGTGAGCCCTACACTATGTCGTCTCATCATGTTATGTATGTTTCTATGTATGTTGTTATGTATGTTTTTATGTGTTTTGGTATGTACATAGGTGCAATTTTTCAAGAGATTAGTTGCATCCATAGAGGGTTTTACAAAATTGTGTGGATTGGAGGTTTCATAAATCATGCACTCACCTCCAACGGTGTTTTCCAACCTGCAATCATTCAGAGTTTTAATGGTTGTTGGAAAATAGTGGGTGTTTATAAAACAATGCCTTTCATTGCATTCCTACTAGCTAATATTTAACAAAATATTTTTAGGATATTCCTGCCCATGCTCTCCACCATGTAACTTTGAATGTATAGAATGAAATATGGCAAACCACATTGTGTTTTCCAACCTGCAAATTGTATTTTACATTTATTTTAAAATCATATGAGGAAATTGAATTGAATTTTTTTTATGTAAGAGTTGTTATAAATTGTGAAGGTGAATGAACTTTAGTACATTCTTACTATCTACAAACTTTAAGGTTTTCATTAGAAGCATGTTTTCTATATATAATTGCATGTTGGAAAACAATATGTGTTATGAAACTTGCAACCCAAATACTGTTCTCAGCTTTAAGAGTGTCTTTCTAATTAGAGAACGTAGATGTTTTGTTTTTAATAAGTTGTTTATAAAAAAATGTCTACCTTTTCACATGGGACTCTCATGTCTCCATCCAACTAATTCTCTTTTTTGCATTGACATCCTATTTTTCCTTCTTTTCATGTTATGTTTGTTTCTATGTATTCTTTTGTGTATGTTTTTATGCATTTTTGTATGTACAAAGGTGTGTTTTGTCGGTATATTAGCTACTATTTATTGGTCAATCAAGGTGATCACCAAGGATTTTTTTGACTTGTTAACCTTTATTCTTGCAATAATAAGTATTTTTTCAATTGTCTGTACAAGTAGTGGTTCAGTTTACAATATCATTGAAGAATGGTTATGATACCGATATGTCATTTAGATGTTCATTGACAGACACATGATATAAATAGAAGTCTGATAATGGTATGTGGTATCCTTCTTGTCTGTCTTCTATGCCCTTATTGATTATTGCAAGTTATGGACTCTTTCATATGTCAGGAGAGATATGTTTTTTATATATCCAAACGAATGTTTAGTGCTTCACAATTCCTACAAAATGACGTTATTGAAGATAGAATTGTTGATATATATTACTAGTATTAGCGATAGGCTAAATTGGAAATTAAATTCCCATTGTACAGTTTAATATGTTTGTTTATTGTTTGTACAAGCTATCATTTTGCACTCACCACAACATATAATCCTATATTGGTGAAATTTGAAATAAAAATAATTCTTTGTAGCACTAAATTTCTTTAATTTTCCAATTTAATCTATCGCTAACACTTGTCTTCCTTCCAGGTGGTTGATATATTTGAGGAATTTTTTTTGAATAAAACAAGGGTAGGTGGATTGAGAAGGAAACTTTAGGAAACGTGAAGCTTTTGCACTAAATACAAGTGATTATAGCTGTCATAGCTTGAATTGCAAGTGTACTGGCTAGTTAAATTTTCAAGATTTATTTTGCATTTAGAAGTTATGATTTATTTATAGATGAGATTCTTACTATGGTGAATGAAAATAATTTCTAGTGTAATTTAAAAATAAATAAATGTTACATTATTGTGTGCCTATTATATCCTAAAATTTCACATGAAGTATGTTTCCTCCTTGAAGTTTGAGTGTTACATGGTGAAACATGCCAACCCTTCAATGTCGTAAAAATTTCTAAATTTACACTTTGTAAGTAAATAAGTTATGTAACAAGCCATTGCAATAAAAAATTTCTTTCTTTATTGAGAATATATGAACAAGATGCCATATCAAGTTACAATAAAGATTCCATTTCATTACAATAACTTCACAAGTTACAAAAATACATGTATATGTACACTTACATACATAGCTCCAATGAGCTTTAGAACAAATAGCTATAAGATGATCCAGGATCCTTCCTTTCAAATCTTGGTTCTTCTGTCACTTTTTGTGGAGGAGAAGCATCACTCAGCCGCTTTTTCGCCAACCACAGACTCATAATGTGGTCCCCAACACATCTATCATTTGATAGATGGACCTTCCCCTCAATGAAGAGATTGGTAGAGTAACTAATAATGACAACCAACTGAGCATAGTGTTGTGTCCTACATAACTAGAACTTGTAATCCCACAATCTCTGTCTAGCATGTAATACTGGATCACAGTGAACTGATAGTGGAGCCAAAGGTCGTCACACTACTTTGGACAAAGTATTTCATTCAATATGTTCTACTGAGGGTCATCTATCACTATATAGGAGCGAATTTGCACTCCTTATACAAATTCCCCTTTTAACCTTCCTCACTTTAGAAAACCAAATTTGAAGACTAAATTCCACATGAGCCCACTTCCTTCATTCCACTTGGCATCTATTTTATGCATTGATAGAGGAATAACTATCAGGGACACCCATGTGGCATGCAGATGCCTGTGCAACGTGCTTATGTCCCTAGAAGATTCGTACGTCTGGAGCCTGCAGAGGCGTTACACTTCCCATTGGAAGTTGATTTGAACACCCTCTTCAACTAACCAACCCGAATATGGCCATTTTCTTCATTCTCTCCTTCAAATTCATTCATTCTTCATGCATTTCATCTTCTACACATCATCTAAGGATTCAATCCATCTTCTTCACAAGCTCTAGCATCCTCTTTTGCATCCTCTTGCATTCTCAAGCACTTTTAGCAGCACTTTGGCACTCCATAGCAGCAACAACAACACTCCGTCAACTCCGTAGAGCAAGTGTGAAACAATGCCATTATAGCAGGGGCTTGAATCCTCTCATTTTCTCCTCCATTAGCTAGTGAGCTCTTGGCCAAGGTGGTAATCTTTCTACCCCTCTCCTCTACAATTTGGTTAGTAGCATAATACTATTTTGTAGTGTTATTGTGTTCATTTCTTTCATTCTCCTTTATCATACCTTTTCTCCATTATCACTATCTTAGCTATCTATGGAGGTGGAAATACCAAAATGGGGGTCTGACTTTACTTTATCACATCCATTTATATATTTCTTATTTCATAGTGCTATTTTGTTCCCTTAAAAACCATTAGCTAGGCCGCTAGTCTATTTTCTAGTGTTTAACCTTGTCTTTTTGGTCCTCTGTCTGTACAGATGCTAGCACACTAAAGAGATGCTAGCACACTGCACTATCATCCCAGAATCATGCTTTCATCCTTGGATAAAGAGCTTCTTGAGGTACAATGTTGAACCTGAAAATTAGCTCACCTAGCCCTATCTCAAATCTTGGGTCTGGAGAGTGGTTGAAGGGCCTCATAGTCCTCATCATTCTTTTCCTTCATCTCTAAACACCCCTTTAAGTTGAGGTAAGTTAGGGAAACCTTCCTCTCTTGGCTCTTCATGACCTAGGGCCTTGAACGTGGTTGGTCCCCCTCTCTTACATTTTGGTGAACCCAATGTGAACCAACGTTTGTTCATCCGTTGGTGTTGTGGATTTTTCCCTTGTACCTTGTGGTTGTTGCATATTTGAGTGTTGTGAAAGTTTATGAGCATCACAACCCAGTCCACAACCTCTGGGTATATTGTCAGGAGAAGTATATTACACCTTCTAATGGAAAGGATGAAGGTCACTACTGGTTTCTCTATAGGCCTTTTTGTTGGTCTTGCCGCACAGGAGCAGTTGTTAAGGGGTGAAATAGGATTCTCTAATGAGACTGATCATGTCCCCACTCCTGCATCTCCTACACCATCGTCAATAGATGAGTACGAGGTTGTTCACATACCTAAAAAATATTTCTATGCCCTCACCAAAGGGTTGGGTGACTTGGAACATCACTTGGAAAGAGACCCAAATTTTACAAGAGCCGCCCAAGTTATCGACAAACTAAAGTATATGGTAAGAAAAGAAGGAATAGGCATAAAACTCTTGGTTAGTCTCTCTAGTCTGACTAATGCATGTGCTCCTCCAAGCAATCCTAATATTACATGAGGAGGCACTTTTGAAGATCATGAGAGATAGCTAGGACTGTTGATGCCTCCTACGTCTATATACATGACCGATATCGTATCCTTAATTAGCATCCCACCTACCTCTAAGAGACTTGACAATATCAAAGTGAACAAGATCCCCTTGGGTTTTAGCTTCACCCCTTTTTTCACCTCTAGTGGTGGAGGTTTTGGTGAGATGAGTAGTGGAGGATTTGTTGTTGGTAGTGGCATCGATAACAAAAGTGGTGCTGGTGGAAGCGGTTTCGGTGGAGGTCATGGTGGTGGCTTTGGAAGTGGAGGTGGCTCTAACAAAGGCCCCATTGGTGGCAGTGGCTCTTATAGCAATTCTAGCGGTAGTCACACTAGTGGTGGCTCTAGTGGCGGTTCTAGAGGAGGTTCCTCTGGCCCTATATCTACTAATGACCCTATTCTGAACACTCTTCTTTAGAATATGGGTAAGATGCAGAGCTAGTTAGCAAGTCTCTCCCAAACCTCTACCCAGCCTATCTTCCAACACTTCTTTCAACATAGCCCATTTTCGTTTGCAATCCTAAACACTCCCTTCCCTCAAGGAATGGAGATTCCTAAATTCAAAAAATACAGCAGGAAAGGGGACCCACAAACACATGTGTCTACCTTTAACTCGTTGTGCACATATTTCTTCCATCATGATGCGTTGATGGCCAAAATATTCCCTTGATCTCTCAAGGATACAACACTTGAATGGTACTGTTCCTTGCTTAATAATTCTATTTTCTCATTTGATCAACTTGTAAACCAATTCCTACAACAATTCCAAGCTAATATTGCATCGAAGATGACATTTTTGAATCTCATCCAATGCAAACAAGGAGATAATAAAAGTATTACTAATTTTATTGCGTGGTATCAAGTGCTCTTTTGAAAAAGCTCATATCCATTGCTTGATTATGATGTGCAAAAGGTATTCATAGGGAACTTACAAAGGCCTTGGCAAGAGAAGTTTTCCGTTATGAAATACCCTTCTTTCACGCATTTTTGTGTATCCCTATGAGAGTATCAATAGATGGTAGTTTAGTTCAAGGGACCCTCCTCGTGCTCTTGTTTTGAAGGAAAGTCCATCGTATCTATCTCTGGGAAAGGTAAAGTCGTTGCGAATGTAGTAGCCACTACAAATGACAACGACCTTAGATGCAACCGAAAGTTCACAAAATTATCAGAATCTTATTCTTCCATCTTGCAAAAGTTGTTGAAGGATAAGATTGTAACCTTGCCAAACCCTAAACCTCTTAAGGAACCTTACCCTAATTGGTATGATGTGAGTACTTACTATCAATACCATCAAGTCAATGAACATGATACCAAACGTTGTATGTGCCTAAATCATGAGATATAGGACCACATCGAGGATGGTACTATTCATCTCGATGGTAGCAAACAAAATATAAATAAATTGATGACAAAAGCGAATAGTGATTTGTAGATATACATAGACTCATTTTCATTGCATTTTGCTAACATGATTGTTGATCCCACTAATTCTATCACTTAGCCTGAGGCCTATGTTAATATGGTCATAGTTACCCCTACTACACAACCTATGATTAGTTTTCCAAATGTGACATTCACTTTGCAAGACTTACCCCTAAATAACAATCCCTCTCCTCTCTATATTCCCGCTCGCCTCAATGGTAACATTGTGACAAAAGCCTTGGTAGACCCCATGAGTCAAGTGAATGTTATCATAGAAGAGACGTTGTGGCTTAACACATTACACATAAAGGAATACGAAGAAACAAGATCTACCATCCATACACACGATGGTATTTCTCTTAAGCCATATGGCTTGATAACTTTGTTCGTCCTAGTTGGACCTAGGGCCGTTGACACAGTTTTCAATGTCATTCCAGAGTCGGATTTATTCATAACGAAGCTAGGCATACCTTGGCTAGCTTCCATGAATGGAATTTCCTTTGTTTTTCATAAATGTCTAAAGTTCTCCCATGAAGGTGTCGTGCATGTAGTGCATGACAATGAATACTAGCCTTTGGTGTCCCGTGGGGGACATTCATTAGACCATTTTTGGCTTGCCCTAGTTGGTTCACTTCCTCCAAGAATGGACCTACTTTACAAGAACTATGTGAAGTACAAGCTCGGGGATAAAGGACAACCAAAATTGGCTCCTCTTGTAGCACAAAAATTGGTTACCTCTCCTTCCTAAAAAGGGAAGGATAAGCTCGCCCCCTCTCAGGATGACTCATCTACTCCCCTCTCCTAGGAGTATTAGATGAGCAAGCCTGACTTTTACCCATTGAGTCTAATGATCCCTCCTTGGCATAGACCCAAGATCAGGATATCAAACCTCCCTACTAAATTTCTTGGACCTTGGTACTACCTATATGGTCAAGGAAAAGGTCCCCATGGAGAGTCCTCTTTGTCTCGGCCTTCATGGCCTTCTACCACTCCTGCTCCTAAAGTAGTGAATGATAAGAGGCTCGTTGCCGAGGTACTTGAGTTGAATCCTCTAAATGCTTCTAAAATTTTTCCTCCTACTCCCTTTCAGGAGTCTATTCCTCTGTCAGAAATGGATATAGTGGGCACTTCCATGGCTGAGCAGGAACCTTCTATTCCTTCATAGCCTCTAGCCTCTGGTTCAAAGAGTTGTAGAAACTACCTTGCACATGAGTGCAAGCACAATGGAAAGGCTCTTTTGGCCGAGAAGGCCACCTTATAGAGGAAGGAGGAGGAGATGACCACCCCTGTATCTGAGCCTCCTGCTGTGTCCTCCTCTCTACTCCCCTTTGCTTCTGTTCAGTCTAGTTCTGTATCACTTCTGACTTCTACTGTGAGTATGAATGCGCATGAACCTAAAAGGGTGCAAGTGTTAATCGCTCCTTCAGTGGATCCACCTCTATCGATGTCCCTCCCATATGTCTCGCCTTTCCTGAAACTTGTAGATATGACTAACACTTCAGTCATTTCTTCTATAGTTTTCTCTTCCTCCTCTCCCTTCACACTTTTTGCCTCATATGTGGGCAGTTCACCTCCTCCAACGAAGTAGAAGGTGGAGAGTGGCCCTTCCAACAATGAAGGACATAAGAGGAGCCCACGTTCTCTGAAAGGTGGTCCTTGGCTGACTTGTTTTGTCCCAGTGATGGAACTAGTCCCAGTTTCTCCTGAGTTCATCACTGCTCCTGAATCACTCAATGAGCCTAGCGGTGAATCTCAAGTGCAACATTCTCCATCCGTTAAGGTAAAACATAACACTCCTATTAAGTGCATGTTCAACTCTTTGAATGAGGTTCCAGCCTTGTTGGTGATCTTCGTGAAATCACTGACCTTAGCTCCATAATAGCTCAGTGGAGAGGACCTTGCAAGTTGTATACACCTAAAAATGGTCATCACATTCAGTTAATTAAATACAACCTATTTGATTAATGCTTCAACTACATATAAATAAGGTCTTACTTTATTTATATTGTTCACTTTCCTTTTAATTCACCTAAATCATATTCTTCTAAACAATTAAATAAACAAAATACCCTAAACGTGTTTATTTAATTAACCTTCCTTAATCCTGATTAAGAATTAGAGCACATTTCTACAACTTTTTGTGTGCCACCTCATAAAGGTCACATGAAAATAAATAAGCCTAATTATTAATTAGAATTATCCTCACACACTTCCACCAATAAGAAAAAGCACATGGCTTTATTTCCCCACACTTCCAACAAATTTGGAGCACATGGGTCTTTGTTTCACACACTTGGGAATCCTGTACATTTGGCATGTTTCCAATTGGTCAAAGGATTCTCTCCACACACATGGAATGTTGTCTTTCATCAAGGGGACAACATCCTGATTCTTTTCATCTCCACTATCTATTATTTCTCCTTTGAATCTAGACCGTTGATAGGTGCCACCTCAGAAAATGCTTGAGAAACCCTATAAATACACCCTCTTTCCTTAGCATTTATCATCCATAATTTGAGCAAAGTTACTATGTAGGTTTATCTTAGGAGCTTGGAGCTTTCATGGATTCTTATACTTAGTTTTCATATCATGTGTTACTTTGCATTCTCCTCTTAGATTAATTAATTGCTTCATAGTTACATTTTATCATCCCCATTGCATCATAGTTACATTTTAGGTTAGTTTGTTTTATGTTTGCATTTGATCATATGCATAATCATGAATAGTTCATTTCAGTTTCATATCATCTCACTCATCTCCACTTGTTTATTTATCATCAACATCATCCTTCGTTTATCATCGTATTCATCATCCTTTTCATCCTTTTGTTTCATTTAGAAGCATACCACTAATTCTTCCAACACACATTTGTACATAGAAATCATCTTAGCTTGCATATTAAGCATCAAATCTTATTTTCTAGGTAGTCATTTTAACAACCTTTGTGCCCATAGAAATCTGAGGGCCAAATGGTTTAACAAATCCCTAGAAATAGAGGACAATGATACGTATTTGAAAGATTTGATTGTATTAAAAATAGAATAGTTTTACTTGCTTCAAACTTTGAATGTAAACCATCTCATTAAGGTTTTTGTTGACATTAGAATCCTCTCCACATTCGACACATGAAAAAAATGGCGCCCACTATGGGGCCTTTGCCTCACTTGTTTCTAACTTTTTTGCAAATTTCATGATCACAGGTTCAAATTTGAGACTTGAGAGCCTTTTGCACCTGTTTTGAGGAAATTTTGGGTTGTTTTTGGAGTTTTGGCGCCTCTTGTCTCTATTTTGGTGCCTCTTGCTGGAGTTTTGGTGCCTCTTGCAAGCTATTCGAGACCATTTCCACCTATTCTGGGACCATTTTGGGAAATTTTAAGAGTTTTGGCGCCTCTTCCACCTATTTTGGTGCCTCTTGCTTGAGTTTTGATGCCTCTTGCAAGTTGTTCTATGACCATTTTCACTTGTTTCGGGACCATTCTAGGTTGTTTCTATAGTTTTGGCACCTCTTGCACCAAAATGGAACCCACCATTGCATAGCTTACGAAATTCTACCCCATTTTAAAAAAAGATTCGAAAAAGACCTTCGTATGACTAAGATATGACCATTTTCAAGAAACTTTCAAAAAATCAAGTCTATCTTTGTTTTGGCACCTCTTGCACCAAAATGGAACCCACCATTGCATAGATTATGAAATTTTACCCCATTTAAAAAAAAAAGCTCTGAAAAAGACTTCTGTATGACCAAGATATGACCATTTTCAAGAAACTTTCAAAAAATCAAGTCTATCTTTGTTTTGGTGCCTCTTGTCTCTATTTTGGTGCCTCTTGCCTCTGTTTTGGAGCCTCTTGCACCAAAATGGAACCCACCATTTCATTGCATAGCTTATGAAATTCTACCTCATTAAAAAAAAAGCTCTGAAAAATACCTCTGTATGACCAAGATATGACCATTTTCAAGAAACTTTCAAAAAATCAAGTCTATCTCTATTTTGGTGCCTCTTGTCTCTATTTTGGCGCCTCTTGCCTATGTTTTGGCACCTCTTGTCTCTGTTTTGGTGCCTCTTGCAGTTTTTCACCAAATTAGAAAACTCACATTTTGTGTTGTGCTTTGTAGGTTTTCTTAGATTCACTATCAAAGACTCAAAACATAAACTACTAACATATTGTAGGGGCTGGACATTATTTGTACTTGTTTCCTTTGGTTAAGTTAGGAATGTAGCTTAATTAAAAGGTTAACGAATATCATGTTTCCTTTTGGTTAAGTTAGGAACATAGCTTAATTAATGGGTTAATGAACACCATGTCTTTTGTATGTGATGAATGGTAGGCATATGTTCTCCCCTTAACTAGGTGATCCAAAAAGCTAGACCCATCCTTGTTTATGTGCAAGTGTAAGTGGAGTATATGCAATGAGTTTTCTCTTTATTCATGTGAAATAAAGATCAATTGAACTATGGGTATACTTGCTTGCTTTTGTTTATCCTAGAGGGCCTGCCTTGTGGAAAAAAGTAATCACCCAAGGGAACGACCCAACCAGTAACATGATAAAGCAAAGTGAATTCCAACTGAGATATAAATGTGGATGCTTGAGGAAAGTTCAAGTATCACAAGGATAATTCTGATGAGATGGATCGAAAGGGACTCTCGCCACATGGATTATCCCCCACGAATGGAATGCCTGCATTAAAACCCTTGTTGTAGATTTTCCAAAATATTTTATCTATTCTTTGGTGTAGCAACGGTTGTTGCCAAGGCATCCACATTCTCGTAGTTTTTATTAGAGGTGATCATTTCACCATGGGAGTTTCATGGGGACTGGAAGCTTGGTTGGCTTGAGAAGAGAGTGCACTATAAGGGGGAGCCCATGCAGCCAAGCTTTTGAATTCATCCACTAAAGATAGTGTGGTTTGGGGTAAAACCTACATGGAATCTAAACGAATAAAGTCTTACACAACCTTAGGAATGTATATTTTGTTTGAAGTGTCTTCAAAATGAAACTCAAACAAAACAACATAAAAACGTTACTCTTTGAAATTGAAAACCTTGATTTAGAACTACATTCATTGAGGTAGACACGTTAGTAACTTAGGTCCATCCATCTTTAGAAAATCAGTCCTTTCGGTAGTGTTCAACCTTTCCTTAGGAAAAACAGAGTTAGAATATGTGGTTTACGCGATGATTTGATGAAAGATCAAGATTAGAAAACTAAAGATCAAATCTCTTAGTCCAAAACAACATCAAAAACATTTTTCTATGCTCTAGGACTTTAGAGAAAGGTTAACCTTCAATTTTTACAAAAGAGCTTGCAAGAAAAATCCTGAATTATATATCTTTTACTACTATCAAAATCCAAGACTTTTTCAAAGATTTGAGTATCTTGTCTCACAATTTTGAACCAAAAATTTAAAACTCCAAGTCCAAGATCATTCCTTAGGTACCTTAGAAGTCTAAACTTGTTAAAACCAACCTCTACAAGTGGAATTCTCCAAACTAAACCTAGATCTAAACATTTCAAAGTTCCTAAATCATCAAAATATGTCATATCTTTGATTGTTAAACCTAGTTTCATCATCGGGATTTGTCATACTTTAATCACAAAACAACATTATACAATCAAATCAAACTTAGTCCCATCAATAGAATTTGTCATTCTATTTGACTTAGTTGTAATCCTTGGCACTCCTCCAAACAAAGATCAAAGTTTAGCTAGATTGTAACACTTGTATGTCCATTTAAACAAGATCCCAATGTTGAAACTCAAAACAGTGAAATCCATACCACCATGGCTGAAATAGATGAGGATCAATTGAATGCTTTAGCTCATCAAATGAAAAATATTCAACAACAAATCTAGGATATTCAAGGGGAAACAACCACAAAAAGACATCTATTGTTAGACATCTATTCTTATCCATCTGAATGAAATACGGGCATGATACCTTCTCCACCAACAAATACATCTTCCAAGTTCTATTTCTTTGAATTCTTGAAAAAGTTAAATGAGAAACCCAAATCAAAGTCTTCAAACAAAAATGATATTGAACAATCTTACCATGTCATGCATCTATCATCATCTCCCATAAGCCAAAATAAATCTTAGGATTCTTTCACCCAAGTCAACGATTCCATACAACCACCTTCTTCTATCATATCTTCTACATCCAATGATTCACATCAATCTCTCAGTCTAAACCATGCTATCATAGACCCCTTTGCACCTCAAGATCAAAGAATTCTTTCCAATTCATCCAATGATATCAAAATTCCACAAGTTCTTCCAATATTTGACCAAGACTAAATCTCTCAAGAATTCTATGATGATCCCCTCTTCTCACTTTTCATCCATGTTGACTCCCTTCCATCTCAAGAGAAAAGTATCTTTCCAAGTCCTTCTTCGACCCCATCTAATGAATCCATACCATTTTACGATTCCATTCCATCCTATCTAATGATGTCCTATCACCCAATGATCAAGATATGCTTTCTACAAAATCTCATGATTCCCATCCTTCTCAAGATCAAGATATGATTCCATCTGAGGATATCCATTCATTTCATGAGGATGTTCATCCTTCTCAAGATCAAGATATGATTCCATCCGAGGATATCCCTTCATTTCATGAGGATGTTCATCCTTCTCAAGATCAAGATATTCCTTTCACACCACTACATGCTGATTCCACACCTAATGAAGAGCAAGCTACTTCATCTTATACACCTCATGATCCTCTTGCAAGTCAAGATCAAAGTACCCCATAATCCCCATGGAAATATCCTATCATACCTATGCAAGCTATCCATGAACCCCACACCTACAAATTGGGATCCTCCACCTTCATCCACTCCAGTTTACTTCCAACACCTATCCTTTCATCTATATCATATCCTCCCCAAAATGGACTCACATCTTGTTTAAAAAAAAACACACATCCCATTGGTAAATGAATGTGTGAAAGTATGAACTACAAAGGAAAAGGATTAGGCCTCCATGAACAAGGTATCCTAGAACCCCTTTCTGTCCAACTAAATCCATATTATCATGGCCTTGGTTATACACCTACATTTCCTAGTTTGTCAAAGCTTCCATCTATCTTAGGTCCTCATCCTAATCCACCAAATCTTCCATCTATCCTAGGTCATCATCCTAGTTCATCTAACCTTCCATCTATCCTAGGTCCATATCTTATTCGTCAAGAACAACAAAGGAACACATCCTTGATGCCCTTTCAAAATTCTACCTACACTCACTCATCCATAATACCTCCATACCATTCATCTCCATCCATCTCTCCTATTGCTCTTGGAGGCAGTTTGGATGCCAAATGTCAAAAGCTTCCATATCAAAATCCACATGTGTCAAAGGATCAACATGTCTCCTCAAAGATACATGCAAAAATAAAAGAAATTTTGAACCAAAATCGAAAGAAAAATCAAAAAGGCCACTAAGGCGCATCAAAGAAAAAAGAAATACTTCCAAGACCACAAAGGTCCATAAATCAAAAGGAAATTTCAAAAGGCCACAAAGGTCCATCAAAGAAAAAAGAAAAATTTCCAAGGCCACAAAGGATCATAAAGTAAAAAGAAAAATATCAAAAGCCACAAAGGCCAACAAAGCAAATATCAAAGTCAAAAGTCATGTGGATTCCAAAAAGTCTCATAGAAGCAATAAAATCCAATTTGGCATCCAAATCTGCTAATCCAAAAGCTTTCTCCAATTTTCCATCTAAAATATTATCGTCTTCCAAATCCTTTTTTCCTCCATCACTCCACCACCCTTCAAGGTGTGTGCCAATGTTGAACTTGCAATCCTTTCCATCTATCCATCAACAAGCCTTTCCACCTCCTATCCATTACCCAAAATTCATCCCCCATTATTCTCCTTTAATCCAAACCTTTGGATAAGTCCTTAGTTCTTCCATCATACCTTTGATAGTCCAACATTTATGAGTCTAATCCCCATTGCCATGGTTTATTAAAGGGATATTTGGTCATGAAACTTGATGCTTAAGTCCTTCCTCCATCTCCCTATCATCCATATCCTATTGTCCATATTCCTCTTTCATTCTACACTTGGGGGGAAAGTTTCGTCCATCTTATCATTCCTTACATTTCCACCTTTGATGTTGACAAAGTTAAGGATCTTCTTGAGCATCATATATCTTACCCTATACACGTTATCCATATCTTCTATATCATATCCTTTGCCTTATCCATATTCCATCATTCTTTCTAAATACATCCTTTCTTTTCATCCTTGGTCTTGATGAGGAATAGAGGCAAAGTACCTGGTCCTTGTGTCTATATCTTATCTAGTTGATCTTGATCATCCCATTCATTATCCTTATCCTTTCATTCTTCCATTCCATATCTCCTAGCTTATCAAAATCCATGTCATCATGTCCCTTTGCAACTTTGAATCTTATCATGCAAATCATATTTGAGCCTAGTTTTAAAACATTATCCAATCATCATATATTTTTTCAATCAATCATCAAAAATCATCACTCTTATTATCATCATGCCTTATGGAATCGATCATTCCTGGCATCCTAATCACTCAACCATTATCATCTTTTGACAAGAGATATGTTGCTTGTGTGACATGTTTTGCAGTGAATCTTTCATTTTGATCTATCATTTATCCATTGTTGCATTACCTCTAATGCGGGGCATCTTGTTCCTTCAATCGGTCATATCCATATTTTCAACCATTAGGCTTCCATCTTTGCATCTTTCACGCTTCCATGTTCGCATCATAGCTTGATCCAGTGTTTGTATCATGGTATCCCCTAGTATTACTCAGCCCATTCTAAAAATAAGTTTGTCTTATCGTATCACACTGGGGGCATGTCCTACATTGGATCATATTCTTGTACATTCTCAAGGTTGGAAAATTGAAAATCCCCAAAACATTCAAAACATGTCAAAATCCAAAAACAGGTCAAAAAGTTAAAAGGTCAAAAACATAGTATTCCTTCGAACTACGTCATCTCTGAGCTTTGAACGTAGGAAAGGGCGATCTTTGATTGTCCCCCGAGATATTTAGGTCAGTCTTTTAGGTGTCTGTTATGTTCATATTTTTGTCTTGTAAATATTAGTCGTGTCATCAGTCGAACTATGTGGTCTTTGCATGTATAACGTAGGAAAGGCTAATCTGTTGATCAGCCCCTGAGGACCCTAGGATAGGTCTTGTTCATCATGGTTGTGTCTCACCCTGGACTAGGGGAAAAATCTTGCACTCACTAGGGGCAAATAAACTCTGAGCTTGAATCAATAGGCAAATAGTCATCAGACCAATGTTACAATTAAATGTATACACCTAAAAATGGTCATCACATTCAGTTAATTAAATACAACCTATTTGATTAATGCTTCAACTACATATAAATAAGGTCTTATTTTATTTATATTGTTCACTTCCCTTTTAATTCTCCTAAATCATATTCTTCTAAATAATTAAATAAACAAAATACCCTAAACGTGTTTATTTAATTAACCTTCCTTAATCCTAATTAAGAAATAGAGCACATTTCTACAACTTTTTGTGAGCCACCTCATAAAGGTCACACGAAAATAAATAAGCCTAATTTTTAATTAGAATTATTCTCACAAACTTCCACCAATGAGAAAAAGCACATGGCTTTATTCCCCCACACTTCCAACAAATTTGGAGCACATGGGTTTTTGTTTCACACACTTGGGAATCCCATACATTTGAGACGTTTCCAATTAGTCAAACGATTCTCTCCACACACATGGAATGTTGTCTTTGGTCAAGGGGAAAACATCCTAATTCCTTTCATCTCCACCATCTATTATTTCTCCTTCGAATCTAGACCATTGATAGGTGCCACCTTAGAAAATGCTTGAGAAACCCTATAAATACACCCTCTTGTCTTAGCATTTATCATCCACAATTTGAGTAAAGTTACTATGTAGGTTTATCTTAGGAGCTTGGAGCTTTCATGGAGTCTTATACTTAGTTTTCATATCATGTGTTACTTTGCATTCTCATCTTAGATTAATTAATTGCTTCATAGTTACATTTTATCATCCCCATTGCATCATAGTTACATTTTAGGTTAGTTTGTTTTATGTTTGCATTTGATCGTATGCATAATCATGGATAGTTCATTATAGTTTCACATCATCTCACTCATCTCCACTTGTTCATTTATCATCAACATCATCCTTCGTTCATCATTGTATCCATTATCCTTTCCATCATTTTAATGCTTAATATGCAAGCTAAGATGATTTCTATTTGATTCCTTTCCCTAAACATAGTGAATTTCCAAAGTATGATAAATACAATGGTATAACTGATCCATTAGATCACGTAAGGGAATTCCAAACTATGAGTTTAGAATTTGCACATGAGGAAACTTATTTGATGAGACTGTTTGCATGAATTCTAGGAGGGACATGCCTTGAATGGTTTTCAAAGATTACACCCCCCATCAACACATTTGAAGAGTTGGTCAATAGATTCCTCACTCAATACTCTTACAATATCGAAAATGATATCACCATGAAAGACCTTTGCAACTTGAAATAGAAAAAGGGTGAATCTTTCCTCATTTTCTTGCAAAAATGGAGGAGATTGTTTGCAAGGTATTCTGATCCCGTACTTGAAAAGGAAAAGATAGAGATTTTCATTGACAACCTAAACGATGAGATGAGCTATAGATTGGAATTACAATGTCCCCCTACCTTCGAAAAATTGATTGAAAACGAAATTAAAATCAAAGAAGCCTTAGTCAAAAGGGGGGTCATTAAAGTATACAATGAAAACAATTCATCTGCTTCCTCTAACAACTACAATGGTGGGGACAAACCTAAATTTTGGCAATGAAACAAGAACGTGGGTAACAATGAGGTCATAGCTGAAAATCAAAATACAAACCTAGTATTCAACCTAATTGTTGATGGTGTTTTCTGCACAGCAACAACTCAGACAGAATACAATATCCTATCTCTCTTGAAAGGTAATCTTCAACAATGAATTAATGAAAATCACCCCAAGGTCTCTCGGGTGTTAGGTCATAACAATGCATAAAACAACTCAGATAAAATGTGAAATTGCTGGTAATCACAATCGGACCTTACTACAAGCAAACTGAACCCTTTCAATTAATCAGATCTGACAATATGATGATCTTGAATCCTAAATCTAATTGAATAATAAAGAAATTGCAAAAGATAGGGAGCAAGGAAATAATGAAATATAAACTATTGCAAGGACAAACAATGCAAATGACATATATCTGGAATGGACCTATCTCAAATAACCAATTCCTGTTCGACCCACAAGGCAATCTTACAAGAACAGTGCAATCTTCTGGGGAATACTGATTTTCAAATCATAGACTTGCATCTACAACCGAACTTAAGCACATTTGAATATACGGTCTAGGTTGACTTTACCAGCCTACTACAATCAGATAGTTACTGGGAGTATAGACCAGAGATAGCTACAAACATTCCAAATATGAAATCACATACACCATTTATCCAACTAAACTAATTTAACCCTAGATCTTCAAGCAATGTAAAAGATAGAACAAAAGAACCATGCAAGATGAGCTTACACAAAAGATTTCACCAGGAAAACCACAATGCCTCCAATTGTATTAATCACCAAATGCTGCAACAATTCAACTGTTCTGAATATGGTATTTGCTTCAAGAAATTCTAAAACTCTAACTATTGCTCCTGCTTTATTACTGTTTTGCTAATGTCTATAGCCAATGTCTTCTAACCCTTACAATGAGGCAAAAATGCCAATTTATACCAAAATTCCCCCCAAAACATGTCGGCCCAGCCAAACATTTTTACAAAATAATCAAAACCGCCAAAATAGGTCAGCCAAGGAAACGAACTAAGGCACACATTTAATGCCATCATCCAAGTCGGCCAAGGCACAGTCCCCAAGGAAGTCCGGTCCAATGCGTGCCCTATAATAATAGGGAAGCACAAATATCGAGATAAGCACTAACTGTTGCTTCCTTTGTCCTTCCTCCGCGCTGGTGACCCTTGGACCTTCGAGAATATCCCCTCAAGCTCAGCAATAGGTGGCAACGGCAAAACCCTGAGCCTGCATTTAATTGAATCAATTCCCTCATTGGACCGCTCAACAGTTTTCTTCCAGTCCTTCATGTTGGTCATGTACCTGTCTATTACTGCCAAGTATGTAGCTGCATCATCAAGCAAATGGGAGGTGACGGCTCCATCAGATTCTGGGGCATAAACCTCATGCCACCATTCCTTCAGTTGATCTAAGCTCAGATATTTGGGAGCTATTTTCTTCCTCCCTGTCATCACCTCGAAGAAAGCAATGCAACCATCATAGATTGCAGTGAGGTCAGCATCAATGGATTTTCTCCATTTTTGTATCTTCTTCAGGCCTCCCTGCCTGATCTGCAATGCCTCGAACCACTCCCAAAATGTCTATAGCCAATGTCTTCTAACTCTTACAATGAGGCAAAAATGCCAATTTATACCAAAATTCCCCCCAAAACATGTCGGCCCAGCAAAACAATAATAAAGCAGGAGCAATAGTTAGAGTTTTAGAATTTCTTGAAGCAAATACCATATTCAGAACAGTTGAATTGTTGCAGCATTTGGTGATTAATACAATTGGAGGCATTGTGGTTTTCCTGGTGAAATCTTTTGTGTTAGCTCATCTTGCATGGTTCTTTTGTTCTATCTTTTACATTGCTTGAAGATCTAGGGTTAAATTAGTTTAGTTGGATAAATGGTGTATGTGATTTCATATTTGGAATGTTTGTAGCTATCTCTGGTCTATACTCCCAGTAACTATCTGATTGTAGTAGGCTGGTAAAGTCAACCTAGACCGTATATTCAAATGTGCTTAAGTTCGGTTGTAGATGCAAGTCTATGATTTGAAAATTAGTATTCCCCAGAAGATTGCACTGTTCTTGTAAGATTGCCTTGTGGGTCGAACAGGAATTGGTTATTTGAGATAGGTCCATTCCAGATATATGTCATTTGCATTGTTTGTCCTTGCAATAGTTTATATTTCATTATTTCCTTGCTCCCTATCTTTTGTAATTTATTTATTATTCAGTTAGATTTAGGATTTGAGATCATCATATTGTCAGATCTGATTAATTGAAAGGGTTCAGTTTGCTTGTAGTAAGGTCCGATTGTGATTACCAGCAATTTCACATTTTATCTGAGTTGTTTTATGCATTGTTATGACCTAACACCCGAGAGACCTTGGGGTGATTTTCATTAATTCATTGTTGAAGATTACCTTTCAAGAGAGATAGGATATTGTATTTTGTCTGAGTTGTTGCTGTGCAGAAAACACCATCAACACTAATAGCAGCTGCCACCAAGACTAATCAAACCAACAATCCTCCCAACACTCCAAATGCTAGCCAAAACAATAATCAGACTAATCTGGGGACTAAAGCAACACCGTTTCCAAAACCTTCCAATTGACGGAAATTCATACCATTGGGACAATCCTTAGATTCCAACTTAAAGGAACTTATCGAGGCTAAGCTTATCATAGTGCTAGAAGCATGAAACTGGGATCTACAAGTCAAACCCTTTTGGCAGAACTATGACCATTATTGTGATTATCATCAAAACAAGGGTCATATGATGAAATATTGTTGGCAATTATAACATGCAATCCAAGATCTCATTGATAACAAAAAGGTACACATTGAAGGACCCCAAACAAACAATGATTAGGGAGTGTTTAATAACCCTTTACCCAATTATGAAAAGGGAGAGTCCTCTACATCAAATACCAAAGGCAAGAATATAAACTATGTTTATGATTCTACCATTCATTGTATTGATATGGTTGAAAATTCCACCCAAGACAGTAAAATCAGAAGCCAAGGGAAGGATGCCACTACTGAAAACCAATACAATGATGACACCATCTCACATCAAATCAATGACCTTGTACCTAGAAATATAAGCACTAATTTGACATGAATGACAATTGAATTAACATTATCAAAATCACAAACGATCAAGACAATACACCTATCAATGAGATTGCAAGAGGACACACCAAGGTAACATTGAAAGTAGCTACCCCTTCCATGTCCAAAATGACTATTTTTCTTGTAACTCAATATAACATCATTAATCAGTTATAGAAGATACCTGCTCAAATATCCATATTGGAACTTCTCAAGATTTCACCAACACACAAAGAAATCTTGGAACAAGCTTTAGTTTCCACCACAGTACCAAACAATCTGGAAATCTGTACATTTCAATCTATGGTGGGACATTTGATTGCAGCTCATTGCTTATCATTCCCTAAACATGACAATGCATCCACCACCCATCCACATAATGCTACTCTCCACATCAAAGTCCTAATCCATAAAAATTGCATCAAACATGTCCTTATAGATGGAGAAGCATGCTTAAATATCTGCACTCTCAAGCTTGTTTGTGCATTAGGATATTCTAAAAATGTTATTGATCCTAGAAGGAAAATCACCATAAAAGCATATGATGATGAAGAGAGATCCTCCCAAGGATTGATCACTTTACCCATTCAAGTGGGACCATCCGTCAAAGACATAGTGTGTCAGGTGTTAGACAAGGAATTGACATATAACATACTCTTGGAATGACCATGGATTCATGAAATGCAAGCAGTACCATCAACCTATCATTAGTGCCTACAATTTCCTTTCAATGGACATGAGGTCACCATTGCTGCAGATTCTAACAATCCCCAATATTGCAATGCACTCAGAACAAGTCAAGATATCTTTGTACCACATAATAGAGAAGTCATTAACTCTGATCCATCAAACAAAGAATGTCTAGTGGGTTTTTCGTCAAGATAGTATGAGGAAAAGGCTCAATCAAAAGACAAAGGGGTCATTGACTCTATTTCATGCAACAATGGAAGTCAGCTTGATGCCTTATCAAAATAGTTGGAAAAGATCCAAATAAAAGAAAAGGGCATGGGGGAATACTCATTTGAGCAATCTTCATAATTATCACAGCTTTCATCTTCTCCTAATTCACATGGACAACCATCCAACTTAAGACAACAATATTTACAACCCATCACACTCTTTGATGGGAAGTTTATAAAAGCAAGCACTCAGGCGGAGGAATCAAAAGACAAGGATGTCCTGAACTAGTTATACAAAGATGAAGAAACTTCACAGGTATCAGTGTCCAATATATGCACAGATAAGTATGGCAAAGGTTAGACAATCCTTAAAAAAAGGGGATATGAGGGAAATGGTCCTTTGGGTAAAAGAAAATAAGGAATCAGTGAACCAATACAACTCGTCATAATGAATCTCAAAGAAAAAATAGGACTAGGATATAGGGAAGACTCAAAAGAGGAAGCTACTCAAAGAGCTTTCGAAAGAATCTTATAGCTATAGGCTAGTGACGATCATGAAACATATTCCAATGAATATGAATGGGACTCCCTCTCTGAGGAATCTTGCCACGATAAAGAGATCGATGTAATCCAAAAGTATACACCAATATGTATGAAAGGACAAATTTTTGGTTCTAGACCCCTTGAATATGGATCGTAGTATGTCGTTGACTCAAGTGAAGATCATTCTTCGAGCGAAATAGACACGTTGGAAGAGAGTAACATCCTAGACCTCATTGGAAAATTTGATAACATGGCTATCCTAATGCTTACACCTTATGACCTTGGCCAATCTAATGATTCCTTGTCCTTAATGCATCCTGAACTAATTGATTGGGATCAAAATGAGTTGCTTGACATACCCACCTTTTCAAACAATGATGCCCTCGTGAACTTCCTATGTTTTGATAATCCTGACACATACCATTGAATCTCAGAATGAAGCTCCTAATGAAGGGAGTGTCAAACCTTTCAGTTGCAAAATGAAAAATATAAGAAATGAGTCTAATAATGAAAACCATTTGATGGCACTATTAAATTAGGAAAAAGTAAAAAGAAAAAGCATATCTCAAGGTGAAAACCTCCCTAAGGCACCAAGGTTTGATGCTCTCCAAGAACACTATCAAGAGAGATCTTCAATACTAATAGACCCTACACAATCCATCAATGTTGGTACAACCAGGAAATAGTGAAGACCCTGCGTTTAACGAAATCCATGACAGAAGAGGAGAAACCTCGTTTCACCAAATTCTTTGAGGAGAGGAAAATCAACTTTGCTTGGTCATATGTTGATATGCTAGGCATAGATATAGAACTCATTATGCATCATTTATCATTACCACCTGGCGTAAAACTGGTAAAGAAAAAACTGAGAAAAATGCATCCCCATATGGCCCTTCTGGTGAAAGTTGAGTTGAAAAAGCTATTAGATGCAGGATTTATAAGATCTATTGACTATGTTGAGTGGATATCAAATTTTTTTCTAGTATCCAAACTAGATAAGAGCATCAGCATATGCACGGACTTCAGAGATCTTAACAAAGCCTATCCAAAAGATGATTTTCCTCTACCAAACATTGATCTGATTGTAGAATTGACTGCTAGGCACGAAATGTTATCACTTATGGATGGCTTTTTAGGATACAACCAAATAAAGATAGCACCTGAAGATCAAGATAAAATGGTCTTCTCATGTCGTTGAGGCACTTTTTGCTAGAATGTGATGCCTTTTGGGTTGAAAAATGCTGAAGCTACATATCAGAGAGCTATGACTACCATCTTCCATGACATGATGCATACTTTTATGGAAGACTATGTAGATGTTATGTTGGAAAAATCCTCCACTAGAGAAGGACACTTAGAGATTCTAGAAAAAATCTTCACAAGTTTTGAGAAATTCAAGGTGAGGTTAAATCCCAAGAAATGTGTTCAGTGTAACATCAAATAAACTTTTGGGATACATTATCTCAGCTAAAGGCATTGAGGTGGATCCTACAAAGGTCAAAGCCATCATGGAAATGCCTCCTCCTTAAAACATTAGTCAACTCAGATCATTACAACGAAGGTTCCAGTCCATCAGAAGATTCATTGCACAACTAGCTGATAAAACTCACCCTTTCAACCACTGATTACACAAGAATATCTCTTTCAAGTGAAATGAAAAATGTGAAGCTACCTTCAGCCAACTAAAGTAGTACTTGATGACACCACCTATGTTGATACCACCAGTCAAGGGAAGACCATTATTACTATACATTGCAACAACTGAGATATCTTTGGGAGCCTTATTAGCACAGGAAGATTCTACAAGAAAGGAGAGAGCCATCTATTATATCAGTAGGACCTTAAATGGTTATGAGATCAATTACACCTTTATTGAGAAAGCATGCTTAGCAATTGTATTTTCTACACAACAATTGAGACACTACATGCTAACTCACACCATCAAACTCATTGCCAAAATTGACCCATTAAAGTACTTACTCAACAAAGCTACTTTAACAGGGAGGCTAGCCAAGTGGGTCATGATATCGAGTGAGTTCGACATCCAATATGTGGACAGGAAAGCAATTAAAGGTCAAGCCATAGCAGATCAACTAGTTGAAGCACCATTTTCAGATAACAATCCAATGAACATTAAATTCCTTGATAATGATATCCTAACCATATCTATACAACAGTGGCTGCTATACTTTGATGGCTCTTATACACAACATGGATCAGGCACATGAATCTTGTTTGTCTCGCTGCAAGGATACACAATTCCTAAATCCCACAGATTAATGTTCCCCTGCACCAACAACACAACTAAATATGAAGTATTGATCATTGGAATCAAGATAGCTATTGAATGGAAAATCATGAAATTGCTAGTCTATGGTGACTCACAACTGGTCATCAACCAAGTTAGTGATGATTATCAAAAAAAGGATGACAAGTTACTATCATATAAGAGGATGTTGGATGATTTCAAAAAGTACTTTGTTGAGATCAAGTTTGCACAGGTTCCCAGATTAGTAAACAAAGCTGCAAGTGCAATGGCCACCATTGCTTCTCTCTTGTAGATACTTGAACAATGAAGATGTTATGAATTTATGGTAGTGTTAGGTCTCAAAAACGCAAGCTAAATGCCTCAAGAGGCTTCCAATCTCTTGATACACTTTAGGGTAATAGACAAGGTTGAAAGAATTCAACGTTCTACTCTTCAGGTGCTGCTAAACCTAGGTGGGTGTACCTTACTAAATGAAGCAGACTTTATGTATTTATGATTATCTTTCTTGCAGTGATTTGTCCACAATGGCAAATAGAAGTGAAAAAATGTAATCAAACTTGATAGTAATAGAAATATTCTGATCTAAATCCTAAAATGCTTAATCAACAGATATAAAGAGAACAAATGAGTCTTAATGATGAAACTATAGAGACTAGTGCCTTATTGGGTAGGTGGAGTCAAATGAAATCAAGATGAACAATACTTCTCTAGAGAAACTCAAACTATCTGGCATATATTATGTTTACAACTTGTATAAACATGCAAAATGTGATTACAAAGCTCTACTTGAACAATCAAAATGATTCTCTCTGATTACTGTGATTAACTAAATGGATTTAATCTTTGCTTGAAAGAACCAATCAATCAATCACACAGATGCAGCAAATGTGCACTGATGAATTATATATAAACTTGTCATATCAATTCAAACAACCAGAATGCCTCAATCTTGGAGACAACTTAGCAATAATTTGATTAAATTCAACAAATAATTGACACTAGAGAAATGCAGTAATATCAACTGATTTTCATAAATACTTCCATTCTGAAATCATGCAACAATAGTCTCTGATCTGATAATTTTATTCCACTATATCTACATGTTGTGTATCGAATATCTAATAGCTGGTGGTCTTATAATTACAAAAATGCCTATTTATACACCAACATCAAGAAAATAAAACATATTGAAATTCCATGTTGGCCTTCCATAGAATCCGGGTTCCAACCAAGTCGGCCAACAACGGTAATTTAGCAATTTACATGTCGGCCTCAGTATTTGAATTTCTGTTATTCATCAGTGAAACAGTCGGTGAGACAAATCGAATAGCTATGCCGAAGGAAATTCAATTTCTAATCACTTTGTGGGTGTTATTCGCCTTCGCCATGACTTGTCTAAGTCAGGGAGATGTCACACAGATTACATTATGTTTCAACGAGAGCCCCCGCAATCAAACTGTATGTCGCTATAACATATTGCCTATTACACTAAAGATAAGAAGCATCTGCATGTTCCCTTTGTGTTTCGCTATAGCTTTGTGATATCGGGGAGACCTCTCGCAGAACACATCGTGTTTCACCGAAAATCTTCATTCATAATGAGTGTCGCTGAGACAGGACAATTCTCATGTTGACAAGGACCTTTTTGTTTTCCATCGGTGAGACCGAAGGTCACTCGCCGAGACCTCTTATCAAAAACCCCATCTCACCAATATCGCATCCCTTTATCCTTAGGTCGCCAAGACAAAGCCAACATCTCACCAAAAGTCACTCATAAGACCTGTCGGCAAGACCTGACGGGCTCACCAAGACCACATACCACAAACTTCAACTCTTACCAATGTAACCTTTTCATCCTGTGTATTAGCAAGACTATTCAATGTCGGGGAGAACTCTTGGAGATTACATTATGTCATACCGAAGCACCCCAAACACACATGATCGCTGAGAGAAAGCCAACCTTTCATCAAAAGCCATATTAAAGAACCTTATGCTCAGTTGGTGAGACATGCGCACATCACCAAGACCCTTCACCAAAGACCCAATGTTTGGCAGAAGCGAGACGTCGGCGAGACCGAAGGTCACTCGTCAAGACCTCATGATGATAGCCCCAACTTATACCAATATGCACATCCCTCCGCTACCGATCAGTGAGACAATGTGAAGTCGCTATGACTTCTCACCAAAGACTTGATCTTTGGCCGAAACGAAACCCCCGCATGTTGTTCGGTGAGACCACAAGAGTTTGCTAGGATATTGTACCAACACCGTAACTCTTGCCGATGTATTCACATTCAAGCCGGTCACCAAGACATGATGAGTTCGGTAAGAGCTTCCACCGAGGACTAAACTCACACTGATATGAAACAATAGATAAATTCTGGTCGCCATGACAGCAGAAACATATTGATGATAGGCAACTCAAACGTTTACCAATATAAAGCGCACAATGGATTGGGGAGACCATGCTTTCTTCATGCCGATATGAACCCAGATGTGGATGTCGATCGCTGTGACAATGAAAAAGTTCTACTGACCACCTACAACAAACATATGTTAGCAGAAAAGCACTGTGGGTCGGGGAGACAACCATGAACCTATGCCAATATGGACCACAACGTGAAAAATGTAGGACTCAATAGATTTATGGGGAAAATATAGGCCAAAATGAAAGCAAAATGTCATGATGGAAATCCCTTGTGCTTATGATGAGGAGCTATATGGAAACATAGGAGTATGAAAAAAATGTAAACCCATCAAAAATTTATAGTTCCAACAGGTAGAACAAGTGTCCAACCCAGCCTATGAAGATCCAAAATCCTAAGTGATATTCCATATTGTCGACCCTCAAATTTCCCTCTATGGAGAGATCCATACCTACTTGCAAGACAATACCCTTTCGATTAACTTATCTCAAAACCAAAAATAAAATTTCATTCAATAAGCGGCCTGCCACACCCTAATACCTGATGTGCTTTATAGACGAGGTTTGGATGGTACTCTACTTCGGTGTCTAGAATGTAACAAAGTTGAAACCACTTTACAAGAGGTTCATGAAGGTATTTGTGGCACACATTAAAGTGGCTTAACCTTAGCTAAGAAATTATTACAATTGGGGTATTATTGGCTGAATAAGGAGAAAGAGTCATTTCAATATGTCAAAAGGTGTTCCAAATGTCAAATTCATGGAAACTTGATACATGCACTGGCACAAGAGTTGCATCCTTTCATAGCTACATGGCCTTTTTGTCAGTGGGGATTGGACCTTGTAGGTAAGATTCACCCCTCTTCCTCCAATGGACATAAGTTTATAATCAAATCCACAAAATACTTCACCAAGTGGATGAAGTTGTTCCTCTAATCACCATCACTAGGAAACAAATCTTATCATTCATTCTGAATTATCTCGTATTTTGGTATGGTGTTCCTCAATCTATCATTACAAACAATGGCCGACCCTTTAAGAATCAAGATTTTCAAGAGCTCTATGAAAGATTCCATGTCCAACATCAGTTTTCTACACCTTACTATCCCCAAGGGAATGGCCAATTAGAGGCCTCAAACAAGACTATCTTGAAGATTTTGAAGAAAAATGTTAATGAAGTTGGACATGATTGGCATGTTCAACTAAACTCGACATTGTGGGATTACAGAATTAGCATCTATATCCCGACAGGAGCAACACCCTATTCTCTAGTCTATGGATCAAAAGCTATTCTACCTATTGAGGTTGAGATACCATCCCTGTGTGTGTCACTTAAAGGGACGATTTCAGATGAGGATTACAAAGTATCTAGGCTACAAGAATTAGAACTATTGGATGAATGCCGACAACATGCAGTTGATCATCTAAAAGATTATCAACAAAGGATATCTAGGAGCTACAATCATAGAGTAATACCTAGAGAATTCTAGGTGGGCGACTTAGTAGATTAAAAGAAAAACCTCGTAATCAACAAGATTGAGAGAAGGGGAAATTTGAACCTAACTAGTTAGGTCCCTTTGTTATAGTATCAGTCTTTGGATTAGGAGCATATCAGTTATCCACACCAAAAGGGGATCTGTTTGACGAACCCCTCAAAAACTTGCATCTCAAAAGGTTTTACACCTAGCTCATCGAGTGCATTGGTAAAGGTCCTGGAAAAATAGCAAAAACATTATAAAATATCAAGAAACAAAAAAACAAAAAAGGATTGAAAATAGTAAAGAAAAAGGATCGTCCTCTAGTGAAAACCACTTCGGTGGCACTTTGGGAAAGTACCTTGGTGAAAACCTGGAAAATAGGTGCCTTGTGTAAAATAAGCACTCTCCATTTATCTTGGGCTACATGACTTGCTTTGCATCATTCATCCATCACGATTCCATCTCTGCATTTGTCACGCTTCCATGTTCGCTCCATAGCTTGATCTAGAGTTTGTATCATGGTATTCCCTAGCATTACTCGACCCATTCTAAAAATCAATTTGTGTTATTGTATCACACTAGGGGCATTTCCTACATTGGATCAGATTCTTGTACATTCTCAAGGTCAGAAAATCAAAAATCCCAAAAAATTCAAAACATATCATAATCCCAAAAACATTCAAAACATGTCAAAATCCAAAAACAGGTTAAAAAGTTAAAAGGTCAAAAACATAGTCCTTCTTCGAACTACGTCATCTCTGAGCTTTGAACGTAGGAAAGGGTGATCTTTGATTGTCCCCCGAGACATTTAGGTCAGTCTTTTAGGTGTCTGTTATGTTCATATTTTCGTCTTCTAATTCTTGTTTGTGTTGTTAGTCAAACTACGTGGTCTCTGCATGTATAACATAGGAAAGGCTAATCTCTTGATCAGCCCTTGAGGCCCCTAGGATAGGTCTTGGTTGTCATGGCTGTGTCTCACCTTGGATTGGGGAAAAAATCTTTCACTCACTAGGGGAAAATAAAATATGATCTTGAATCAATAGGAAAACAGTCGTCAGACCAACGTTACAAACACAAACGTCAAATGGATGATGATCTTTCTGAATCAAGGGTTTATCATGTTAAATATGAAAGTTCAAATTGTTCTACTTTTATTTTTGATATCATATCTCTCAAGTCCTCGATGATGTATCAAACTAGAGGAGCAAGGAAGGAGTATGATTTTTCTTTGTTTGTTGTCTGTGAGTTTTTCATTAGTACTATGCAAGTCGTCGCAAGACGTGCGCTACAAAGTATCACTGATGACATTCTGAATTTGCATAGGAAAAAGATTAACTCTTGTTTGTTGACACAAGTAATGCTCAGGTCATCTTGGTTTAATTATACTTAGATGCTTGTGTTAACTTACAATTTTAAAACATCATGAAAGTAGTACTTAGGTCATCTTGGTCTAAACTATGCCATCGATGCTTGTACTCACTTTCAAAATTTTAAAGGCCCAATGAGGATAAAGAGCACGAAAAATTGGTTAATATAAATGACAAATTTTGAATATGAGATTTGCATAGTTAAGTTAGACTGCATTCATGTTAGTATTGCATGTGTATTTATGGGGTTTTTCAATGCTAAAACAATTTCATAATGGTGTCATCTCTATTATTAATGGATTGAGTACATTGGACATTAACCAAAAACACATCATTCTCATTTAGTTGCACATCCATTGCATTATCATTGGCATATGTTAGAAAACATTCTCATCTCATTTACATTCATACATTCTGTCATAATATTTTTCTCAAAAAATACAAAAGAAAATAATAAAGGACATACATTGCATATCAATTCCAACATCAAAACCATGTCATCCACTACACTTAAATAAGTGAGTTTCTTCATATTTCCAAGAAAGTTGGGAAATATGTTAGAGTAATGAAGCTTAAAAGATCAATCTACTATAGTCTTCCAACAACTTTTGGAAGTTGGACAAACTCACTTATTCAAGCTTAAGGCTTTGAACATTTGAAGTCATTCCCATTCAATCATTTGCATAATCATAAACATCACATCATATTGCATAATCATAAACGTCACATCATTTGCATTACACATCATAATAAATCACATCACATTGCATAATCATAATCATCACATCACATTGCATAATCATAAATACATTCATCACATTGCCTAATCATTATCATCACATAGAAATTAAATAAATTCACAACATTGCATATCATAATAGGGAAATAAAATGCATATCAACATTTAGATTATAATCACCATTGCATACCATATATCATCAAAAATGTCATAATGTCCACATGTACAAGGATATCTAAAAGTAGGATGAGGTACATGAAAATCCAAAAGGGCATTGTATAATGGGAAATACATCCTCAATCTCACAAAAGGTGTATACACAATGTCCAAGGAACATCACAAAATGCTATGTTGAGCTCCCAACAAATGCTACTACTCTCATGGAACTAGTACCTCCTCTACCTGATGGACCTACACCTAGATCTCTCCTATCTCTAGGAAATGGTTGTGTGACACCCATGCTGACAGTCGGAGAACACGATCTTCTAGAATGAGATTGTACAAAACTCTCTTGTTGCTCAGGAGGAACCAACTCATGATATTTACCTCTGTAAAACTACAACTCTTGAGAAATGTGTTGGATCTCTGTGAAGAAATCTATTGTACCTGTAGGTGGTGTTGTCTACTGTATCCTCTCAGAAATGGCCTCAGCCTACTCTATCCGGTGTCTAAAGGAATCCCTCTCTGAAGTAAGTATGATCGTCTATGCCTACAACTACTGTACCTACTACCTATCTGTCCCTCTATCAGTTGTCAAAATATCAATATGTGCCCGGCACTGCCCTAAATCATCCTAAAGGGACACAATTTGTGCTTGAGCCTGCACTATCTCGCTCTGAAACAATTGAACCTCTACCTGCAAAGCCGCTAACTGGGATGATTGCTGATGAGAGGGTATCCCAATTTGAATACTAGGAAGCACCACTTGAGCTATGGTAACACTCCTCCTGCACCTCAAAATTGCAAAATAAAATGGGTGACTATCTTCTGCACCATCATCACTCTCCCCACCACCCACTAGACCATCATCACTCTCCCCACCACCCTCTATGCCACCATCACCTCTACAACCATCCTCTACACCACCATCATCACCTCTACAAAAACCCTCCCCACCATCATCACCACCCTCGTCATCTCCTCCCACTCCATCAACTAGCGGTATTGGTTCCTCTAGATGAGTAAATCTAGGAAAGGGATGCATGTGGAAGAACTTTGAATAATCCTTGGTCATCTCGACATCTATAATATACAGAACATAATCTTATAAACCTGGTGTCAAGGTATAGTACTCTATACAAGCTGCCTCATATGATACACAGGGGCCCCACTCTAAAACATCCTACCGTCATTGTGCATAAAGGGCAACTCCAAGGGGAATCCCCTAAACCGGTCCAAACTATCGACATACTCGTAGGTACAAGTATCACTCAAACACAACATGTATCTTCCCAATCAGATAGCGGGATAACAACATATATGGAATCTCCAGCTGATCCTTTGGCCACTGCTCACAATCCAAATACGGGCATCATGTGATAGTCTCCAAATCATTCAGAGTAGGCCTCCAATAGCAAACCTTTCCCAACTTATGTTGGACATGTGGACCATTGTAACAGAAAACATAAGGTCTCCCTGGTGGTCGATGTCTCTCTCCCATAGGCCAAGTGATGGCTATATGCTCCCATGCCCAGGTCTATAGTAATGTGATGCCACATGACAGGCTCGTCACCCCGTAATAAACAACCTCGTGCAAATCTCAGTATAGGTGGGCTAACAGAAATGAGCCCCATGCATACCTAGTACCATCAAGTGTCATCTGGGATAGCACACGACCCCAACCTGCAAAAAATCCCTTTGACCTATGATCAGGACAAAGGAATCAACCAATGAATCTAGAAAGCACACATGGAAAAGGATCATATCTGCTAACCATCTTGGTCTAAGGAATCCATCAGCCTATAACATGATCATCTTGGCATAACCTCTGCAATGCAACTGTCCCACCTTGCTCTATCTTATCATACACAACTATCTCTCCCATCACTGGGATTTGCAAAACATGATAGACATCCTCTGGAGTCAATGTCATCTCTCCCATGGCTAAGTGGAAGGTATTGTGGTCACTATGCCACCTCTCTGCCAATGTCATCAACAAACCTCTGTTGATCCGATACTGTGGGATATCTAATAAGGAGGTCAGCCCATAACATGTGATAATATCCAAATTTTCTATGGACAAATGACAAACCATGTTCAATGTCTTCAGGAAACATTCTCAAGACTAGAGTACCTCTGAATCTCCCTAATCAAAGCATGTTCAATCAAGATTATTAGTCAATTAATGTTATGTTCAATCAAGATTATCAGTCAATCAATGCCATTTTCAATCAAGACTATTAGTTATTCAAGGTAATGTGCAGTTAATCAAATTAGGTTCAATTAGGACAATCAAATCATTTAGAACAATCATCAACTCCATCAATTAGGACAATCACTCCTATCATGGATCCTCACCTATTGTGAGGTTGATGTGCAATCAATCCTATCATCGATCCTAGCCAATCATGAGGTTGATGTGTAATCAATCCCATTATTGATCCTTGCCTATCATGAGGTTGATATGCTATCAAAACATTATTGATCCTCCCCTATCATGAGGTCAATATGTTATCAATCCTATCATCATTCCTCGACTATCATGAGGATGACACATCAGTCATCACACCATCAATCCTCACCTATCATGAGGTTGATATGCTATCAAACCATTATTGATCCTCTCCTATCATGAGGTCGATATGTTATCAATCCTATCATCATTCCTCGCTTATCACGAGGATGATACATCACACCATCGATGCTCACCTATCATGAGGTTAGTATGCTATCAAACCATCATTGATCCTTGCCTATCATGAGGTCGATACATCATTGGTTCTATCATTTGATTCTTGCCTATCATGAGATCAAATCATCAACTATCCTACTCGAACATCAATCAAACCACAGACATCTCACAATCAGACTACAATCAATCCAAAACATGACAAAGTAAATGATTACTAGGACTCAGAGACATCTTGCGAACATCATCATAGGGGCTTTCCACAATCACACGTTATCCAACGGGGCAAAGAACAGGCTTAAACCACCTAGAATCAACCAAGGTAAAGACTTTCCAAGGAAACAAGAGGTGCCATTTGGGATCCCAAAGGTGCCAAAACAGTGTTTTCACCTCAAAAACATGTTTTCCAAGCTTGCAAGAGGCGCTATTTGGGACCCCAAAGGCACCAAAATAGAGTTTAACTTCAAAAACCTCCATTTTCAAGCTTGCAAGAGGTGCCACTTGGGACACCAAAGGTGCCAAAATAGTGTTGGAGCATAGAAACATGAATTTCAAGCTTGCAAGAGGTGCATTTGGGACCCCAAAGGTGCCAAAACTCCTAAAACACCCAAAAACATGCATTTTCAACCTTGCAAGAGGTGCCATTGGGACCCCAAAGGCACCAATACTCTCAAATGACTCAAAAACATCAATTTAACTCTTGAAAGAGGCACCATTTTGTACCCCAAAAGCACCAAAACTCTCAAATGACTTAAAAACTTGAATTTCAAGCTTTCCAAAGGCGCCATTTGGGACCCCAAAGGTGCCATAACTCTCAAACACACTCAAAAACACTTCAAAATAGAAAACATCATCCAAATGTGCAACAATAACATCAAATGAGCTACAACACTTGTCTACAATGTTCAAAATACCATTAAAAGACAAGAAAATGACTAACAAAGAGGTTTCTCATAAAGCGTACCATAGTTCCAGAGGTAGCAGGCTGATCAGGTTGGTGAAGACGCTTGAAACGATGCTTGTGGTATGGGATCACCATCTTCCTCTAAGCTCTCCACTCTTCAACTTCTCCAAACTCAAAATGTGCAAAATGAATCCCATTTTACCACTTTTACATTTTAAGGGTAAAATGGAGGGAATTATGGTGGGATTTATTTCCCATTTTTACGAAAAAGGAGGGGTAATTAATCAACACTATTCAAAGAAAGAACTTGCAATGACCTTTCGAGCGATAAATCATCTTCGACATCCAAATCTCACTGAATCAATGTTGGATCATCATCATAATCATCACAACACCATCACCTCATTCCAACATTTCATTTTAGCATCCCCGCATTCACTAATTTATCTCTCGAGGGGGCATATATCCGTGAATACCTGAAGTTCAAAAGTCTAGGGCATCGAAATATTGCATTGTCTGGGGCATCCAAATCTTTTCTAAGCATTGACATCAAAATTTTTGTTGAAGCAATGTGTAAACAAATTACTTCAAAGAGGGGAAAAATGTATACACCTAAAAATGGTCATCACATCCAGTTAATTAAATACAACCTATTTGATTAATGCTTCAACTACATATAAATAAGGTCTTACTTTATTTATATTGTTCACTTTCCTTTTAGTTCTCCTAAATCATATTCTTCTAAATAATTAAATAAACAAAATACCTTAAACGTGTTTATTTGATTAACCTTCCTTAATCTTGATTAAGAATTAGAGCACATTTCTACAACTTTTTGTGTGCCACCTCATAAAGGTCACATGAAAATAAATAAGCCTAATTATTAATTAGAATTATCCCCACACACTTTCACCAATGAGAAAAGGCACATGGCTTTATTCCCCCACACTTCCAACAAATTTGGAGCACATGGGTCTTTGTTTCACACACTTGGGAATCCCATACATTTGGCATGTTTCCAATTGGTCAAAGGATTCTCTCCACACACATGGCATGTTGTCTTTGGCCAAGGGGACAACATCCCGATTCCTTTTTCTCCACCATCTATTATTTCTCCCTTCTAATCAGACTGATAGGTGCCACCTCAGAAAATGCTTGAGAAACCCTACAAATACACCCTCTTGCGTTAGCATTTATCATCCACAATTTGAGAAAATTTACTATGCATGTTTATCTTAGGATCTTGGAGCTTTCATGGAGTCTTATACTTAGTTTTTATATCATGTGTTACTTTGCATTCTCCTCTTAGATTAATTAATTGCTTCATAGTTAGATTTTATCATCCCCATTGCATCATAATTACATTTTAGGTTAGTTTGTTTTATGTTTGCATTTGATCATATGCATAATCATGAATAGTTGATTTGAGTTTCATATCATCTCACTCATCTCCACTTATTCATTTATCATAAACATCATCCTTTGTTTATCATCATATTCTTTATCGTATTCATCCTTTTGTTTCATTTAGAAGCATACCACTAATTCTTCCAACACACATTTGCACATAAAAATCATCTTATCTTGCATATTAAGTATCAAATATCATTTTTGAGGTTGCCATTTTAACAACCATTGTGCCCATAGAAATTTGAGGGCCAAATGGTTTAATAAATCGCTAGAAATAGAGGACAATGATACGTATTTGAAAGGTTTGATTGTATTATGAATAGAGTAGTTTTACTTGCTTCAAACTTTGAATGTAAATTGTCTCATTAAGGTTTGTGTTGATGTTAGATCTCTCCACATTCGACACTACATGCTGACTCACACTATCAAACTCATTTCCAAAAGTGACCCATTAAAGTACTTACTCAACAAAGCTACTTTAACAGGGAGGTTAGCCAAGTGGGTCATGATATTGAGTGAGTTAGACATCTAGTACGTGGATAGGAAAACAATTAAAGGTCAAGCCATTGCAAATCAACTAGCTGAAGCACCATTTTTAGATAAGAATCCAATGAACATTGAATTCCCTGATAATGATATCCTAACCATATCTACACAACAGTGGCTACTATACTTTGATAGCTCTTATACACAACATGGATCAGGTGCAGGAATCTTGTTTGTCTCACCGTAATGATACACCATTCCTAAATCCTCCAGATTAATGTTCCCCTGCACCAATAACACAACTGAATATGAAGCATTGATCATTAGAATCAAGATAGTTGTTGAATGGAAAATCATGGAATTGCTAGTCTATGGTGACTCACAACTATTCATAAACCAAGTCAATGATGATTATAAAACAAAGGATGACAAGTTACTACTGTACAAAAGGATGGTGGATGATTTCAAAAAGTACTTTGTTGAGATCAAGTTTGCACAGGTTCCCAGAATAGAAAAAAAAGCTGCAAATGCAGTGGCCACCATTGCTTCTCTTTTGCAGATACTTGAACAACGAAGACATTATGAATTCATGGTAGAACAAGTGTCCAACCAAGCCTATGAAGATCCTTATTAAGGTTAATTATTTGAGGGTATTTGAAAGGTTTTATGTATTACAAATAGAGTAGTTTTACTTGCTTCAAAATTTGAATGTAAACCATCTCATTAAGGTTTGTGTTGACGTTAGATCTCTCCACATTCGACAAACCAACATAGGGCCCTCTTCTTTAGCCCTTGTTGTGGGAGGGTCGAACACTCCTCCTCTTAACATTCCACCACTGTAGGCTTTTCCTTGTTCCCACTATGATGATCTAGAGCGGGAAGCGGATGGTCTCTTGGTCAATCAGTGTTAGGAGGACGCCCCTTCTTTATCTTTAGATTAGATGTGTGTGTGTGTGTTGTGATGTGTTCTACTATAATCATTCAAAATCTTCTATTTGTATCATCATTCTTCCATGTTTGTGACTTGATTTTCGATAAATTAGGGATGATGCAAAGCAATGGGGGAATTTAGGCTTCCCTTCCATGTTGACCCAACTGTTTATTTTTACTTTGTCTTCTTGTGCCTTCTTCACATGGTCTGATATATTAGGGGGTTGATGATAGTTCATTATATATATATGAGTAGCTCTGACCCTAAAATATTAGGCTACCCCTATGCCCTTTGTTCGCAATGTCTCTTGTTTCCTTTTTCTTTTATCTTTCTCTCTTATTTGCTTGAGTTTTCCCTCTTATGTGTAACAATGCCACTTCTTCAACACTTTGATTTTTAGAAAATGCATTCATTGCCAATAGATAATTTCTTGAGAATCTTCACAAACTTCTTTTCGACAATCACATTCTTGACTTAAAACCCTAATGGAATGTGTTTCTTTCATCATGGGTTCGTAAAGAAATAACTTGAGAACCTTCCTTCAAAGTGGGAGCAACTTTAATCTTCCCCTCACATGGGGGCATATTCTTCCTTTCAAATTATTTGATGAATTGAACCTATTTCAAAAGGATTCCTTGATGATGAATCGATTTGAGAAAGAAATATCTCTTTTTTACTTTCGAACAATGCATCCCTTGAGTGGACCCCTTTAAAAAATTTCCAACTTGTGAATGGTCTATGAGACTGTCTGCTTACTTTCCTGCGTGGCCACTTTTTGACATGTTCTATCTATGGGTAAACATATCACTTCATGGGTGTGCCTGTGAAGTAGCTTTCTGACTCTATGAAGTCCTCTTTCCTTGGGTTTCCTCCATGTGAGAGATCTTGGTGGATACCTCCTTGCAGGTCTATGGGCCTATAGGGTGCTTCTTCTAAGCTTCCTTCATGCGAGAGATCTTGGGGGTGGCTCCCCTACAGGTCTGTGGATCTATATAGAAATTTTTCTTGGGTTTCCTTCATGTGAGAGATCTTGAAGGACACCTTTCCTAAAGGTCTACAGGTCTGTAGGGAACTTTCTTGGATTCCTCCATGTGAGAGATCTTTGGGGGACGCTCACTTGTAGGTTTGCGGGTCTGTAAGGCACTTTTTCTTGGGTTTCCTTCATGTGAGAGATCTTGAAGGACACTTTCCTTGCAGGTCTATGGGTCTATTGTTGGATGTTGCTGATATGTGGTTGTCATTGATGTCAACACTATTAGCATTAATGTCTTTGAGGTTGTATATTTTGAGGATATTGAGAAAATTGTAATAAAATAAGTTGTAGGTTGTCAGTGATGTAGTGGAGTTCAGTATGTTGGCTAGCTTAGTATATTGATGATCAGAGGTTGTAGATTAAAGGGTTTTTTTGTTGAGTATATCTAGTTTATCCATGTTAAGTTTCAAAGATCCACATGAATATTTGATCGATTTTTGAGTATCTGTGTTCTGATAGTTGTTTTGTTGCTTCAATTGGTGTTCCTAAAAGAAGGTGATGTGATTATAGTAATTTGAGTTGTTGTGGATGCTTCTGTGGTGATTCATGATGCTTGTGAATGTTTCTAGATCATTCTCCATCTGTGTTGCACTTCCACATTGATTGTTGTGCTCGTGATTAGTGATTTTCTTTTGTGTGTTCATGTTTTTCATGTTCATGGCCGAAAAGGTGATTGTAGCATTTTGTGGATCTTCGAGGAATAATTGTTTAAGGTGTTTTGTGTTCGAGGATGTTGTTTTGGGTCTTCACTATGTTGTGGCCAACATTGGTTGATTCATATTGATAATTGTTTATTTTTTTGGGATGACAGTTTGTATTCACTTTATATTTTATTGAAGCTAACATGTAGATGATGTTATCCCTAGTTGTGGATATATATGAATGATTGTTTTATCATTTGAAGGTGTGTGTGTGCAAAGTGTGTGAGTCCTATGTGTGAATAATGATCTAATATTTTGAAGGTAGAAGTAAAGTGTGAAGAAGAGTGAGAAAAGTTTATGTGCTTAACTAGAACTGTAATCAGGCATTAGCAGATGCTATTTTCACAATTCAAAATCTTGCAGATGTAATCCAAATGTTTATGTAAGAGAACGTGTCTTCCTTTGGGTAGTAAGCCTTTTTGTATTTGAGTAGTGAGCTCTAGGAAGTGTTTCTGAATGCATGTGCATTCCCCATTTATTATTCTTTATACTTTTAATAGGGTATAATCTTTGTGGACTAACCTCCATCATGTTTTTTCCCCTAACTAGGTTTCCACGTAAAAAAATCTTGGTGTTATGTGTGTTTTTGATGTGTTGATGGTTTATGCTTTCATGATCTGAGAATAAGTTGAATAAGTTTAACTTTATGTGACAACTGATTCACCCCCCTCTCAATTGTCTGCCCTTGTGTTTCCAACATCTGTAGGATGTTTTCTTGGCTTATTCCATGTGAGAGATCTTGGGGGATTCCTCCTTGTAGGTCTGCGGGTCTATAAGGCACTTTTTGGTGTATCCTTCATGTGAGAGATCTTGAAGGACACCTTCCTTGTAGGTCTGTGGGCCTCTGAGGAACTTTCTTCTTGAGGCTTCCTTCATTTGAGAGATGGTGGGGGTTGACTCCTTGTAGGTCTGTGAGCTTGTAAGATGCTTTTATTCTTCACCTTCATAGTTCCGTGGGGCTATATTGGAGTCCTTTACTTATCTTTCACTCTTGAGTTGACTAGATTGCGGTATGATTCCTTGATGGTTTAGGTATACATTTCTAACTCTACTATTTCTCCAATCTACTTTACTGAAGCACTCATCATTATTCATACTCAATAAAGTGGGGGAAAAATGTATAGGAGCGAATTTGCACTTGTTATGCAAATTCTCCTTTTACCCTTCCTCACTTTAGAAAACCAAATTCGAAGGCTAAATTCCACATAATCCTACTGCCTTCATTCCACTTGGCATCTGTTTTGTGCTTCAGAAAATGAATAACTATTGAGGACACCCACACAGCATGCAGATGTCCATGTGATGCACTTACATCCTTGGAAGATTCATGTGTCTAGAGCCTGTAGAGGTGCTAACTTCCCATTAGAGGTTGATTTGTAACACCCTCTTCGACTAACTAACCCGAATATGGCAATTTTCTTCATTCTCTCATTAAATTCATTCATTATTCATGCATTTCATCTTCTACACATGCTCTAAGAATTTAATCCATCTTCTTCACAAGCTCTAGCATCCTCTTGCATTCTCAAGCACTTTTAGAAGCACTTTGGCACTCCATAGCAACAACAACAACACTCTGTAAACTCTGTAGAGAAAGGGTGGAACAACATCATTGCAGTAGGGGCTTGAGTCCTCTCATTTTCTCCTCCATTAGCTAGTGAGCTCTTGGTGGAGGTGGTAAGCTTTCTACTCCTCTCCTCTACGATTTGGTTGAGTAGCATAATACTGTTTTGTAGTAGTATTGTGTTCATTTCTTTCATTCTCCTTTATCCTAATTTTTCTCCATTATCACTATCTTGGCTATTTGTGGAGGTGGAAACACCAAAGAAGGGGTCTGACTAAGGCAGGCCCCTATATAGCCACCCAACAATTTCCCTCTTCTTTGCGTGCAAGTAGACGTGCTTCTTGGAGCTAGTTGGCGAGTAGGCTCTTTTGTGAGATCATTCTTGTCACCCTAGCTTCAATCTACTTACGTTATCACATTTTTTTATATATTTCTTATTTCATAGTGTTATTTTGTTCCCTTAAAAACCATTAGCTAGGTTGTTAGTCTGTTTTCTAGTGGTTAACCTTGTCTTTTTGGTTCTCTAGCCGTACAGACGCCAACACACCTAAGAGACACATAAGGCTTCAATTTCCTTTTCAAAGACATGCAATTATCTCAATGCACATACTAGAAAAGACATTTCAACCATGCATGTAAGACACATCATTCAAAAGTAAAATAATAAAGAAGAAGAGATTCTCATGCCTGTTATTGCTTATCCAAAATTAAAGAAAATAATGCAACCCTCTCCAACAACAATTAGCTTGATAATAAACTTATCAAGAATGTCACAAATAACTCTATCTCACTTTTTGATAGCTTACTTCCCTTAAACAACTATTTTCCCTCTCAACATAATAGAACTCTCACTATTTCTCACTCAATATAAATCAAAGTATGGCTAAAGATAATGTAGAAATAGGAATTACAAAAGATGTGAAATCTTGTGGAAGAATGTGTCCCTTCCAAATGAAATGGTTCATCTATTTATAGAGAAAATGAGGAACCTCAAAGCCTACAGTTTAGGCATGTTAATGGAAAACAAGCTCCATGCAAAGCAACACATGAAACTTATCAGAAAGGTGGTGAATTCTTAAGGTAATACTTAGCTTAATTGTTCCTACAAGTTGAATTGTTTGTGACAACAATCAAAAGACTTATTCAAACAACATATGCTTAAATCGAATTTCCACAAAGAAAAGACATCTACAACAACTTAGACTCAAAGGTGGTGCCATTTCCATTTCCTTCATATTTGGTGTGGTTAAACTACCAAAGAATTAGTCAATTTCCATTTTATGACAAGAAGTTTCCATCAATCCATTAAGTGGATGAATCAACTTGAGAAGTTAAATATGTTAGACAAAGTCAAGGTTGGTCTCATGTATGGCATCCACCAAGTCAAGTATATTATAGACAACAATATCAAATGTAATACCATGTCATAAATCATGTGTCATTTGAATGATAATCAATTTATACTTAATATTCATTAACTATTAAATTGGCCTCATTTTACATAGTCAATAATGACTATAATTGACCTCTATTTGATAGTCTCTATCGACTATAAACAACCTTTAATAAATCAGCTTTAATAAGAGTTAGTCAATTTTCAAATAACATATATAATATGTTAAATATGTACTATTATATATAATATATATATTATATACATATATATATTTAAATACTAATGTATTTATATATATATATGTATATATATAACCACTAATACATATTTACACACATAGACAAATATATATATATATATATATATATATATATATATATATGTATACACATCACAAGCCTATAATGCAAGCATTCATTTGATATATATATATGTATATGTATATATATACAAATATATATGTGTATATATGTATGTATATATATACATATGTATAATATACATGTATATATATATATACATATATATATATATATATATATATATATATATATATATATATATATATATATATATATATATATATATATATATATATATATATGAGTATAGGCAAGATAGTATATAATAAATACATTATATTAAATGTGTGCATATATATATATATATGTATAAATGTATATACCTCTATATACACATATGTGTAGGTATATCTATATTGATTTATCCATATGAGCATGTCCATTTTCCAACGTACACATGTATTGATATACATATACATATGGATACATGTATATACTATACATATATATATGTTCACATCCAATTAACATATAGCCATTCACGATTACCATCATATTGATAAGTGTTTACGTGTGGTACAATAGACACGTAAAATATACATGCATCTGATCCTAAGTTTACTAACACTGCTTCGTCCTAAATCATCTCCTCTACTAATCGTTTAATTAAATATCCCTTATTTTATTAAATTCATCTCATTTCATCTCTTAGTTAAATAAATCAAATTAGCTAATTAAGTCATCATCTCCTATTAATTGAATAAATCAATGTTATTTAATTAACCTTGTAGTCTCTATTTAATTAAATAATCTATTTTATTTAATTAAATTTTTAAAGTCATTCTATTAAATTAAATCAATCTTTATTTAATTTAATCTAACATCATCTAATTTTTAATTAAATAAATCAAAATCTTTATTTAGTTAAGTCTGATTTCATATTCCTCTCAACTTTGATTTGAATCAATCCAAAAATCTAAATCAAATTGTCACATCAACTAATTTTTCCTCTTATTTTAATCAAATCTTGATTAATGCTAGCCTTAATCCATCAAATCCTTTTGTAACTTGATCATGAAAATCATTTTAATTTATTAAATCTCCTTTTTCATTCAAAAAGGAATCAATAGATGGAATATTCCTCAAATTTGAAATCTCCCCCCAAAATTACTTGTCCATCCAACAAGGCATTGAAGGCCTCTTACATGTCCTTTTCTTGAGCCAAGTGATATTAACTTCATCTTTCATCTCATCCTCCAATCCATATTTTGAATTTCAAATCTTCCCCTCTTTACACATTCTCCAAAATGTGCCCCATCTCTCTTCAATAACATGTTGACAAGTGGTGCTTTATCATTGGATCATTTTTAGTCCCGCATCCTCCATATCTTTCAATCCTCCATCCTTATCTGTTATAAATAAAGATCTTCTCTATTTGTTTGAGGAGCCACAATCAATGTAAAATCATTAAGCTCATTTGAGGAGGAGAATTGGAGCCAAAGTTATCATCTTTATATCAATTTCATCCATTCTTCATGCATTTTTATCATTTCTTAGCTAGGTTATGCAAGAATTCAATCAAGGAAGCATCAAACCTTCATCAAATCATCACCAAGCTTGCAAGGGATTGGGAAAGGTCCATTTTCCACATCAAAATGGCACCAATTCCCCCATGGGATTCAGAGTTTGATCATCTAAATATGCTTTAATAGTTTCTTTCATTGTGTTCTTCATTTATTTCTTATTTTGATGTTTCTAATGAATTGCATGGGGAATCTTATTTCTAACTTGCATATTGATCTAACATTGTGTTTGTGCAGATCTAAGATTGGGGTTCACATTTTGACACTAGAAGGAGGGAAAAAATCACAAATCTAACACATTTTTTTTAAATTTTGTTGTTTTTCAACAGGTTTGTTCATTAACCTCTATTTTAGCACATCTACAAGATCTTTTGGTGCACCCGGGCTCTATTTTAATGCATCCGTAAGATCTTTCAGCACATCCATGCTTTGTTATGGTGCATCTAGGCCTTGTTATATCGCATCTGATCATTCTTTTTGCACATTTGAGCATTCATTTCATGCATTTGAGCATTATTTTTGTGCATTTGGGCATTCTTTTAGCACATCTGAGTATTCTTTTAGCACATATGAGCATTCTTTTGGTGCATCTGAGCACCATTTTAGTGCTTTATAGTCAGTTTTAAAATGGCCATATCTTGGTCATACGAAGGTATTTTCTGAAGCTTTTTTTTGAAATGGGGTAGAATTTCATAAGCTATGCAATGGTGTAAGTGTTTCTTAATTTTAGTAGAGTTAAAATTTTCAATTTTACATCTAAAGTCAAATCACATTGTAACTTGGTCTAAGTTTTAGGGTTTTTATGCTTAATGATTCATCTAACCCTTATATCTTCTTGTTTCTCAATCTCATCTAATATTTTGAGCACTTTTGCAGGTTAGAAAATTAAAGAGGGAAGGAAGAAATCAACAAAAAGGGTTTCAATGGAATCATCACTTGATTGTAACAAGTGTTTTTAAACACTTTGGGAGCAATTATAATCCCATTTTAAGGATTTTGTTCTCTTCAAGTTTTAGGACTCAATATATTTCAATTTGGATTTAAAAAGAACAAGACAAAGGGCTTAAAAAGAACCCTAGAAAATTTACTAGATTTTGTTTTGAACTTAACAATTGAACAATCAAATCTCACACTCCCTTTGGTGCTTAAAAATAATCAAATTCTTGCTTTGAAGGATTTCAAATGAACAAGTTCTTTTATGTTTTTTAATCCCTTATCCAAAGTAATATCTTTTAAAAGACATATGTGCTTCTCTCTCGCCTCACAACAATCTTGAGAATCAAATGGATTTTTCTGATATTAAGTTGTATAAGTGATTACCTCCACACTTCAATTTGGATTCTTAAAATTGAACAAATCATGCGAGTGTGAGTGAAGTATATCATGTGTGTTCTCTCTTTGTTTCTAAACAAATATTGATCAAACTATGGATGTGCTTGCTCACTATTGTTTAACCTTAAAGGGATTGCCTTGTGGGAAAAAGTAATCACCCAAGGGAACGACCCAACTAGGAACACACTAAAGCCAAGTGAATTCCACCTGGGATATAAGTGTGGGTACTTGAGGAAAGTTCAAGTATTACGAGGATTGTTCCGATGAGAAGGGAAACACTGGTCTCTCACCACATGGATGATCCCCCATAAATGGAATTCCCCTACTATAACCTTTTTTTAGAAAGGCCAAAATCCTTGATCTATTTGTTGGTGCACGAACGGTCATTTTGAAACTATCCCACGTTTTTATGCCTCTTAGTAGAGATAAGAAGTATGCCATGGGAGTTTCATGGGTACTAATGCTTGGCTTACTCGAGAAGTGAGTGCACTATAAGGGGGATCTTGTGTGGTCAAGCATCTAATTATCTGTTAAGAGTAGGCATAGCTAGATTTATCCAAGTAGGGATTCAACAAATATTATCTCAATATCCATAGGATTGTGCGTCATTTTGGAATCAAAACACTTTGCTTGGATCTTAAACATTGGAAAAACAAACATTCAACATGAACATAAAATTTCAAACCCTTTAGGAGGAACAAATACCTTTGAAAAAATTCAAGTGTTACTGTTTGTCCCTAGGGATTTCATCCTTAGAGGCTTCTAAGTATTTGGATTTATATCTCAATTTTCTCTCACTAAAGTCAACATTAGGGAACTATTTCCTTGATTTTCTTGATTTTCACATAAGGGACCTTGTGGGATGAAAGGAAATTGAGACATTAGAGATTCAGTTTAAAACTTAAGCAAGACATTGGATTTGGTAAAATCAATTCATTAATCAAGATGAAATCAATTGAACCCCACACATGTGCTTGTGTATCTTTTGTCTTATGGTCTATTAAGAAAACAATGATCTTTTGGTTTGAAGGGAAAATCATGTTCTTCAAAACTTCGACCTTGTAAACAAGTCGTTCTTAGGTTCATTTAGGATCAAACATTTCATCCATCCTCAAAACATCAATCAAAACCCATCTCACAAACAAGTTTTGAATCATTGGAAAAATCATTGATACTAGACTTTTGGAAAATCCTTCTAAATCAAAATCAAAATCATCTTGTTTAGCTAAGTGTGTTTAGATGAATCCTTCTTCGTAAACTTAGTTAAATTATCACCTCGTGGACAAGTTTATTCCAAGATAACATACAACATCTTGGGGTTTATTAGTTAATTATCCAAATCCAAATCAAATCCAAAATCAAATAAAATAAAATCCAATCCAAATAAAAAATCCAAAAGTCCTAAAGTCTAGTATTTCTCCAAGGGTCCTAAAATTTCAACACCCATATCATTCACCCCTTTCATCCTTCATCTCATCATTGGTCCTAAATCCCTTAGAGGTCAACAAGGTCAAAACACAAGAAGAACATGGAATGTAAACTTGCTCCATACATCATGAGTAACCCAAGTCAATCAAACTATCAAAGGCTTACAATGCCAATTGATTATCAAAACTCACATTTATACAATCCACACATGGGATCATTATCTCCTACAAACCTCAATGGTACAACAAATGTGAGTATGCCCAATCTAAATTTTGGAACACCTTTCCCTATGGTAGATTTAAATCCAAGTCCAAACTTACAATTCTATCAACCAAACAATCAATGCATGAGTCTTCAACAAAGCAAAATTATCCCACCAAATCCATACATGCCAAATGTGAATATACCAAGTACAAACATGAACGTTTCAAATCTACACTTGGAAAAATTTGGGATAGATATGTTTGTGAATCATACAAATGTTGTTCAAAGTCCAAACAATATGTTAACGACTCCATGTATTGATCCAAGTCAAGGTAACACCATGCAAAATCAAAGTTACCTAAATCAAGGAAATATGGTTCCCAACCACAAAAATGTTCAATTTCAACCTATATTTCAAAATCCAAGCATCATCCCAAATTAGAATGTTGTCCAAAATCAATCACCACATCTCCAAAATCAATCACCACAAGGTCAATTCAAAGGTCAAATCTCACAAGGCAACATACAAAAATACACACCACTTGGGAAACTAATTGAATTGATCATGCAACAACTGGTAAACGAGAATCTCATCAAAATCCCTATCTATGAGAATTATCAAGGGCCTCTAGTGAAACTGTGGTGGTATAATGAGAAGAAGCTTTGTGAGTATCAAAAAATAAAGGGACACACGACATTAGATTGTATTCGACTCAAAAATCTCATCCAAGACTTGATTGATAAAAAACTAATAACTATTGGCAATCCATTGACCAATGATCAAGCTGAAAATGTCTCTACATCATCTAATGAGTTAGAGGACATATCTCAAGAATTTATTCCAAAGCATGATCAAAATCTCTCACCAAAATATAGCAATGGTCCTTTCCAAGACATGTTTGCAGATATTGAAGGAATCTTCAACTCAACATTTGATCCAAGCCCACTTAAAAATCAAGAGGATATTGAGCCACTTCCCATGCCTACTAAAGATATTTAAGAACCATTTATAAGCAATCCATCCTTTGAAACTGACCCATGTTAAGAACTTGATCCAAAGCATGTCAAAATCAATTCCAAAATTAATCAAGATCAAGAATTCATAACTCCAAGATACTACAATGATATAATGGACACTCTCCTATCTATTCAAGATCATCATATCCACATAGCACATATTTATCCATCTACCCATGAGATGCTTTTTGTAGGTGGACATGTAGATGATCTTCATTCAGAACATGAACCCTTTACTCCTAACATTATTACACAAAAGGAGTAGATTATTGATTCCTATAGTCAAATTGAGTTGTCAACATCAGGATTAGATATATCCCAAATTTAGACTGAGGACATCATGTATGAAGATATCCAACATTATCCACTCAAAGAAACAGGTTAGACAAAATAGGATATTTCAGAGTCAACAAAGCAACAAATTGAAATCGCATCATCTGTAGTGGTCATTTATCAGAGAATTCTTACTGAACAAGACATCTCAAAATAGGTAGAATTAAAGGACAAATATGCTACTATCACCATACTGGGGGCAACTTCATCTCAAGAAAACATCAACATAGGGGGAACAAAGAATACTTATGATGAAACCGATGCTAGTACTACAACCAACCACATCATGAATCTTCATCCACCCATCACGCCATCCATGAATTGGGACCAACATCAAAAGAAATATTTGAATCAAAGTACAAAGAACATCATCAAAGAAATAAAAGCTAAGAAGCATATCAGACAAATCAAATACAAGTGGATACCAAAGAATACAAAGAAAGATTATCTTTATCAAACTCCATTAGTTAAAGAAACTATGGGGAAAAATAAAAAAGGGAAAAGTATCCATCAAATATGTCCACAAAGGAAAAATCAAGCTTCTTAAGCAACATAAAAATTATATCACGCAGTTGGTCCTAATTCCATGCACACTTTCATATCCACCCATCATTGCTCATCTTCCCAAGTTTGGAGAGTCAAAGGTTCCAAACTATCAACCAATCCATCTTTTTTTCCTAAACACACTCCATCCATGCCTCCACACATGATATCTAATTCTCACATTGAACATGTGTTGGCAATGACCCTTCATCATAAGGACTTAGAAGGTACTCTTTCACGATGTGCGGACAGAGACAAAGTTAACTCCGATATCAACAAAGCAGATCGAGAATCTCAAAAGTTGTATTTAATTGGACATATCTTGGAAAATCAACTTCTCCAAGTAGGATATTGATGTCACATTATGAAAAAAGCATTTACATTAACACCACCAGGTGGTTTAGCATAAGCTTAAAATATTTCACAGAAAAATACAAAAAAATCAAAAACAAAATGAAAATAAAAAAAATAAAAAAATCATGAAAATAGTAAAGATAAAAATCATCCTCCAGTGAATACCACTATGGTGGTGCTTTGGGAAGGTGCCATGATGAAAACCTGGAAAATAGGTGTCATGTGTAGAATTGAGCATCTGCATACGCTAGTTCAGGTGGAAGCATGTTATCTCATTCATAATAAATCCAACATTCCATCCATCTTATATCCATAATAAATCCATTTCATCCATGAACCATTTATCCAATCCATTTTCGTCCATCTACCATCCATCTTCCTACATTATCTTGATCTTGATAAAATTTTGGTGTACACTTTACAATTGCTTATGATGGACATCTTGACATGAGCCATTTTCACTGATCCTATCCTACCCAACATTATTTGAGCCATGAAGCACTATCCAAATGAGCTTTCTTTATCCAAACACCTTATCTTATCGCAAGATAACCCATCCTCCATCCACACACCTATCCAAGCATCCACCCATGACATTCCATACATTCTTAGACACTAGGGGTAGATATTTACATCTTGCTTCAGGAATAAATCTTGATCTATATCTTCCAACTTATGTGGTGATCCAAACATTGGAAAACATGAAATCAAATTGATCAAAGAATTTGTGAGCCAAAAATCCAAATCACTAGCCGATGGAATAATTTGACGAGAAGATGTTCCTTATCAAGTTTTATCTTTCATTGAACATCAATCCAAACAATCAATATCAGTCACATCTAATTTAAACTTTAGCGTCACATCAAATAATTCAAACAATTTTTTTCCAAAACCAAGCTTCAGAATCTTGATCAATCAAATCCAATCAATCCATCATCATCTCAAGATATTTGTCCCAGTCCTTATGTTGCTTAACACTATCCTTTCAGCATTGTGGATCCTCAATAATGTTATCATCATCAAATCCAATCAATCCCTCATCATCTTGGGATATCCATCCTAATCCTTTTGTTGTTTAACACTATCCTTGCATTGTTGTGTATCCTCAACAATGTTATCATCATCAATCCATCGATCCGATCAATCAACCTTAGTTTGGTTTTCAAAAAAATCCAAAAAAAAAGAACTAATATCATCATGCATATCCATATCCATATCCAAATCATCAAAATCATGCGAAAAACACAAAAACATTCAAAAAACCAAGAAAATCCAAAAAACATCCAAAACATATCAAAATCCAAAGCAAGTCAAAATGTCAAAAAAAATGTCAAAAACAATGGAGTCCAAACTACATCATCTTTGAGCTTACACGTAGGCAAGGCTAGTCTTTGATTAGCCCCCGAGACACAAAATCCAAAAACATTCATAAAAATAGAAAACATCAAAAATAATGGAGTCCAAACTATGTCGTCTCTGAGCTTACACGTAGGCAAGGATAATCTTTGATCAACCCCCAAGACACAAAATCCAAAAACATTCATAAAAATAGAAAACATCAAAAACATACCATCCGAACTATGTTGTCTCTGAGCTTAAACATAGGCAAGGCTAATATTTGATCAACCCCCGAGACACAAAATCCAAAAACATTCAAAGAATACAAAATCTAAAAACATTCATAAAATCTGGGAAAACACCTAAACATCCAAAAAATTGAAAAATCCAAAAACATTCATAAAATCTTGAAAATACCAAAAAAAACCTCAAAACATTTAAAAAAAACTCCAATAATATCCAAATATTTGAAAAAAATCCATCCATCCCATCTCACTTTCACCTAAAATAAACATCACTCATAATAAACTAATCGTCATCCTCAACCTTTGGTGAAACAATAAAAAAAAAGTCTAGTAGGTCAAAAGTGAAAACTCTAAACGTTAAAGTCTCAAGGCTAGGTCGGTATGTAAAAAATTTGGTCAACTCTTTGTGACAATAACATATCATCCAATTAATCCCAAATCATCATCTGATATCATCATGTCCTAGGATGCATCCTTCCTACAATGGACATCAACATCAGGTATCACTGTAGTTTAGTCTTGACTAGCGATATGAAGAACATTAGCTTGTTTGTTTGCTTTATCTTTGTCTTTTGACTTATCTGATTTGCACTCATTCCAATGACCTCTCGATGATGTCCCAAATGAAGGTACTTAGAGAGAAAGGAGTGGGGCGACGATCATTATCTTTTTATCTATTGTGCTTGTTGGATATTCTTGTAATATAACCTTGGTCATACATGCTTATTTTGGGTGTAGGAAAGATGTTTTGGGTATCTTTTTGATCACATAGGAAGGATTTCCTTTCTATGTTTTGTTTTGAGATTTTTGGAATATCTAACTTTCATTTTGAACCAAGTTTCATATGTTAGGTGTGAACAAGAGTACTCCTATCTGATTATTGAGTCAAAGTCGATCATACTAGTTGCAATGCCATCCTAGTTCTTTATATACCTTGATGCATCATGCCTATGTGTATTATCAAACATAAAGTAAATGGCCCTTTTAAAATCCCAATTCCTGGTAAGCAAATCGTCATCATCATCTTTTGACTTGTTGGAGTCTCTTGCTTTCTTCTATCTTCTTTCCATGCTAACATGGTACCATGATAGTTAAATCACAAATCATTGCCATTGCATCCATCCTACATCCACAAACCATCAACATAGTGCATATCATATCATATCATATAGAAAGTGTTAAACATCTCACATGCATTGCATTTCATCATCATAATATAGATTGGTTATTCTAACCATCTCATAAACCATACATTTGCATCCATAGCATCCATACATCATCATAAAAAGTGCACAGAAAAGGTACTGAAAAAGAAATGCATAAATCCATCGTGCATAAGTAAAATAGGACATATCATAAATCAAATCGTATCATCAATAAAATAACTCTCATGGTACAAAATCAGTATTAAGTGTGTGTAATATATCAAAATATACATGAGGCCATCCATGGCCAATGATTGTGGGGAAATTTTGGAAATCGATTTTTTTTTGAATTTTGATTGAGATAGGTTATTCTTTGAACCAACGCAGTGAGGACTTCGCTTCAAAGAGGGGAAAAGTGTAGACACATAAAATATACATGCATCTGATCCTAAATTTACTAACACCTCTTCGTCCTAAATCATCTCGTCTGCTAATCATTTAATTAACTATCCCTTATTTGATTAAATTCATCTCATTTCATCTCTTAGTTAAATAAATCAATTTTATCTAATTAAGTCATCATATCCTATTAATTGAATGAATCAATGTTATTTAATTAACCTTGTAGTCTCTATTTAATTAAATAATCTATTTTATTTAATTAAATTTCTAAAGTCATTCTATTAAATTAAATCAATCTTTATTTAATTTAATCTAACATCATCTCCTTTTTAATTAAATAAATCAAAATCTTTATCTAGTTAAGTATGAATTCATATTCCTCTCAACTTTGATTTAAATCCATCCAAAAATCTAAATCAAATTGTCACATCAACTATTCTCCTCTTAATTTAATCAAATCCTGATTAATGCTAGTCTTAATCCATCAAATCCTCTAGCTTTTGCAACTTGCTCATGAAAATCATTTTAATTGATTAAATCTCCTTTTTCATTCAAAAAGGCATCAAAATATGGAATATTCCTCAAATTTGAAATCTACCCCCAAAAGTACTTGTCCATCCAACAAGGCATTAAAGGCCTCTTACATGTCCTTTTCTTGAGCCAAGTGATATTGAATTCATCTTTCATCTCATCCTCCAAGCCATCTTTTGAATTTCAAATCTCCCCCTCTTTGCACATTCTCCAAAATGTGCTCCATCTCTCTTCAATAGCATGTTGACAAGTGGTGCTTTATCATTAGATCATTTTTAGTCCCACATCCTCCATATCTTTTAATCCTCCATCCTTATCTCTTATAAATAGAGATATTCTCTATTTGTTTGAGGAGCCACAATCAATGTAAAATCATTAAGCTCATTTGAGGAGGAGAATTGGAGCCAAAGTTATCATCTTTATATCAAGTTCATCCATTCTTCATCCATTTTTATCATTTCTTAACTAGGTTATGTAGGAATTCAATCAAGGAAGCATCAAACCTTCATCAAATCATCACCAAGCTTGCAAGGGATTGGGAAAGGGCCTTTTTCCACATCAAAATGACATCAATTCCCCAATGGGATTGAGAGTTTGATCATTTAAATATGATTTAATAGTTTCTTTTATTGTGTTCTTCATTTATTTCTTATTTTGATGTTTCTAATGAATTGCATAGGGAATCTTAGTTCTAACTTGCATATTGATCTAACATTGTGTTTGTTCTTTGTGTTTGTGTAGGTCTAGGGTTGGGGTTCATAGGTACATCTATACATGTGTATATACATTTTGCTAGATCCCATTGACATGCATGTGCATATATATACACATACTTCCACGTACATCCCACTTGTCAATAGAATTGTAATAGTACAAGAAAAATCTCAAAATTTGAAATAGATAAACATCACCCAATAATGCATGTAGTAGTAAACAAGACTCTCAAATGCATACATATCAGCTAAGGATGACTTACCTACTACCCACGAACTGACTCAATTCAATCATTCTAATGTGCTGTGTGTATATGCTCAGATAGTTTACTTTTACCAGTTACTGGTTACTTGACCAAGATCTTCTCCTGAGTGATACTTCCCCTCCACCTAGAGGAATGCACATTTACCTGCAACCATTAACACATTCCTACATCAGTTAGCTATTCACAACATATGAAGTATACATAAACATCTCCAAAGTTAGAATAATAATTCAATAACCATCTATTCTCATATATGCTGTATTTCCCCATGAAATAACATCAACTGATATAAAATCAAATGAGATAACATTCACATTGATAACATGGTATGAGCATAATTTATTCATCTCCAGAATTTTCATTACATTCATATTTTACCCTACATAGTAATAGTAAATCATAATTACACAATTGGGGTGTAACACATGGGAAATGCTCAAAACAATAGTGAACAATGATACTACATCCTTTTAATTATCCCTTTACAAAAAAACACATAAAACCCTTTGCATTTCAAATGAAAACCCTTTACACAAGGAAACCTCTTTATTTTCTCATCAATGAAAACCCATTTTCTTAATGAATAGCCATTCAATTATTCATAGTTCCTAGGTAGAATGGAAAAATGGCATCTATTTCTGGTAGATATACATACTTGCTAGCTAGCCACCCACGCTTGTAAAATGTGTTTTGGTAGGGAGAGACTCCACTCTCATTCAACCTCTGAATGCCTGCAACTCCCTTCCACGCTCCACAACAACCTCCCAAATGCAAATGTCAACAATGGAAGCATTTTGGGAATTTTTTCCATTGCTTTTTTGATTTTGAAATAGTTGTTAGGAATATGATCCTTTTTTTTTTATGGGACACATGATGGTATGTGTCTAATTTTCTATCAGTGCACTCCATCAAGTTTTTTCGTGAGTGCATTTTGTCCAGCTCGTGGGATGGGTGATGGGGGTTATGATATAATGTTACATACATAGGTGCATTTTGTCTACACTTTAGCTTCTCCCCTAATAGTGTTGTGTGGTAGGTTTTCCCATCGCTTTGAATGATGTCAGTTTTCTTTTCCTTGCATGAGAAGCTATCCTTTCAATGTGGGTGGGAAGGGGAGTTGACATGATTAAGACATGCATTTTAATATGTAAGAAGTATTGTTATTGGAAAACACTCTGTGTTGTGGGTTTTCTCATTGTGTAGGTTGGAAGTGAAAGGTTGGAGAGTAGGTGGGGGGGGGATGAAAAAAAAATGGAATTGAGGTGAGGGGTTTATAATTGATTGGGTTGTCACTTGAAAATGGTTTTAAAACATTGTGTGGGTTAATTTTTTTTGAAAAACCAATGTTTTGCAACTTGGAATTTTACACAACAGTATGAATGTCTTGAAAAGCTTTTTTTATTTAGACAACACTCTATGTTGTGGGTTTTCTCATTTTGTAGGTTGAAAGTGAAAGGTTGGAGAGAAGGTGGGGGAGATGAAAAACTAATGGAATTGAGGTGAGGGGTTTGTAACCAATTGGGTTGTCACTTGTAAAGGGTTTTAAAACATTGTGTGGGTTGCAGATTTCAAAAAACCAATATTTTGCAACCTAGAATTTTACACAATAGTATGAATGTATTGAATTTTTTTTGTTATTTAGACCATAGGAATGCAATGAAAGACACCATATTTTAAACACCCAGTTTTTTCCAATGACCATTAACACTCTGTATGATTGTAGGTTGGAAAACATAATCGGATGTGAGTGCATGATTTATGAAAGCTTCAACCCACACAATGATGTAAAAGCCTTTATGGACATAACTAATATGCTGACAAAACACACATTTGTACATACAAAAACACATAAAAACATACATAAAAAAATACATAGAAACATACATAACATGATGAGACAACATAGTGCAGGGTCCGCCAAGATGAATGAGAAAAGTTATGAAACTGATAGATAGGAGGAAACATCATGGCGAGGAAAGCGAGGAAGTTTCAACTCCAGCGATGTGTTTTGTCAGAAAGTAGCTGCATCCATGGAGGGGATAGCGTAATACAAAACCTATCAAGACTATAATAAAAGTGATGAAACCAGTGCTTTGTATTATGCGGGTTTTAAAACATTATGAGGGTTGCATATTTCATAAAACCACTACTTTGCAACCTAGAATTTTGTAAAATAGTATGAATGTCTTCAAAATATTTTGTTAATTAGACAATAGGAATGTAATGAAAGGCACCGTTTTATAAGCACCCAATGTTTTCCATCAAACATTAACAGTCTGTATGATTGTAGGTTGGAAAAACATAGTGGGAGGTGAGTGCATAATTTATGAAACCTCCAACCCACACAATGTTGTAAAACACTCTACACACTAAAGCCAAATGAAATCCCTTGTTTTTCTTGTTGCTTTGAATTACATCGGTGTTTTTTTCCCTAAGTGAGAAGCTATCTATGCACTGCACGTGGGAAGGGTGATATGAACAAGACACATGTTTTAAATTGTAACAGGTATTGTTATTCGAAAACACTCTGTGTTGTGAGTTCTTTCATTCTACATGTTGAAAGCTAAAGGTTTGAGAGCACAGGGAAAAGTTCTAGTTTGGGGATATATAAGACTATCCAAATTCACCTGAGGGGTGAGTAACCAATTGGGTTTTTACTTGTAAAGGATTTGAAAAAAATATTTGGGTTGCAGGTTTCATAACACCTAGTGTTTTCGAACCTGCAATTACATATAGACAATATGAATGTAATGAAAATATTTTGGTTACTTACATAGTAAGAACCCAATTGGTTGGTCACACCTTAGTTGATTTTGGATACTTTTATGTATCCCCCATCTACAATTATATTGATAGTATGAATGTATTAAAAAGTTTATTTTATTTAAATAGAAAGAATGTAATGAAAGGAGCCTTCAAAATTTATCACAAGTGTTAGGTAGACTAAAAATTGTGTTTGAAATTCTTCTTATGATTGAAAAAATTTATGATTTCTTACAACAGATGGTGCAAAAAGATTTGGAACTTTAACTGTCTATAACACTTGCAAATTGTTTACATATTACAAGTAACCATGTATGCATCATTTGGTTGTGTGTTTATTATGTGCATTCTATTTATGTTAATATGAAATGTACTTGTAGGAAATTCCACCTGAAGTCTTATTGTTAATGGTAGCTTGCTTATAAATGAAAGAAAAAGGTTGACATTTAAATTGTTTGAACTCAACAATTTTTAATATAGCTGTCCATGGTATTCAATAGAGTATAGCAATAAATGTTTTGTATGTATATATGCGGGAAACTATTTTTCTCATCATGGATAATTTCAAATGAATAATGGTATTAAATGCTATTTGTAATAGTAAAAATGGTATTTCACTATCTTCATCTGATTACAACAAAAAAAATGCTCATATTATTTGTAGTGTTGGAAAACACACTGTCCCCTATCAATTATTTACTTGTGAAAAGTTTTTGATTCCTATGCACCAAGAATGTAAGGAAGTCCACCTTAAAATTTTGTTTCTTATGATTGAAAAATTATATGCTTTCTTATAGTAGATTGTGCAATAAATTTTGGAAATTTAACTATCCCATAACACTTGCAACTTTTTTACATATTACAACCAACCACAGATGCGTACTTTAAAAGAGAAAGTGGGAGAAAGGGTAATTTTGAAATCTTCTTTTTAACGTGTATTTTGATAATATTTTGAAAGAATTGATTGCATGTATTTGAATTTGATGTGATGTTTACATTCCTACCTTTACAGGGCAAGGATGGACAAGGAAGTGGTGGGCATGAGAAAGTTAGTGTCCATTTGGGACAGGAAAATGTGCCTCGACTGGGCAGCAAAGAAGAAAAGGTGCATAGGGAGGAGATCATTTTCCTGGGTAGAAATTTTGAGAAATAGGAAACTTGTTATCTTGCTACATTGATGTAATAGGATGATGGGATTCCAATTTCTCAATTTCTGGAAAGGAAGTAGAAAAATTAGGCCTTGAACTTATTGGTGACATTTCTTGGAAAGAGTTTTGAATATCTTGAATACTTTTATGTGTCATTGCAGTCACTTTTTGCTCAACTTTTAGAGTATCTTTGTAATTTCATTTAGAAAATTTCATTTCTATTACTAATATGTTGATTTTGATAGTATATTGGAAAATACACTATCCTTGTTTCCTTCAGAGGAAGAAAGTGGAAGAAAGGGTAATTTTGAAATCTGCTTTTGAACATGCATTTTCATATTTTGAATGAATTGGCTGTATGCATTTGAATTTGATGTGACATTAACATTCTTGATGTTACAAGGCAAGGATGAACAAGGAAGTGGCGGGTGTGAGCAAGCTAGCCAATAAGGTCAAGGCCTGATTTTATCGATTCTTGACACTAGCCTACTCAATTTATCAATTTCCTTCAATTTTTGGCAAAGAAATGATAAAATCGGGCCTTTACCTTATTGGAAAAGTTTCTTGGTCCATACGGTTTTTCATTTTCTTTCTCATCTATTTCCAATTGTACTTGTCCTCGACAGGTACATAGAAATGATTTCATCCTATATATATTGTGTGTAAGAAAATATGTAAATTAAACTAATCAATAACACACAATAGATATAATGTATTACATTAAGGGAATCTAAATTAACAAAACACAATTCGATAAAGTGACTCCTTAAAAACATTCCATCTTCCTCTATTCTTAAATGTCATGGAAATTGTACTCTCAGATCTTAATTATGCACTAAATTACTGGGATGCCACCTAAGAAATGAGTAGCCTCTAAGCTAGAATGCATAAACTATGTCTGGACCTACATGATTTTGATGTTCTTGATGAAATGATGAACTGAGTGATATGCAAAATGGTGATTTGGTGTATAAAAAATGCTATTAAAATGGTGTACTATTGGATTAAACTAATGGAAATACTATGAAAATGATCCTAAATTCTATGAACAATCTAAGAATGCAGCCATGATTCTAAATTACTTGCTAAACTATTCTAAATGCTGAATCAAAATGCAATTAAGCTCTCAAATGCTCAGGTGAATTCTACAAAGTAATGTTATGCAATCTTTTCTTATGAAAACGCTATTAGTGAGCCTCTATTTATAGATTTCCCCAAGGCATCAGGTGAGTTGGCAACAATGGACGATCAGGATTAAGTCTGGAGAGATCGACGGTGAGAAATGAGGAGGTTAGAGAGAATTAAGGAAATTGTCCCCTTCAGTAGAACAATCTTGCCAAGTGTAGAAAAGAATCAATGGAAATAAGAAGCCATGTGTCCTTGAGTTGGTTACAATTGTTGAGAGTAAATATCCATTTTAGAAATCAGGAATAATTATTTTCATGTGACACATGGTGAGTTGGAAGATGAGGTGGAAGGAGGTTAGGAGAATATGGAGAAATGTGACAAAATTCAAATTTAATGAGAGAGAATTAATCAAATAAAACAAATTAGTTAAACTTTTTCATTTTAATTAAATCATGAAGAAAGTGGTCTAGATAAGAGGAATGAAGAAATATGAACTATATAAATAAGCTTTGCAATTTATTTAAATATTATAGGAAATAATTTTTTTATTAATTGAATAATTGATATTTAATTAATATTCTCCAGACCAATTTTGGATGTATACATTTTGACCCTCTTTGAAGTGATGTGTTTACACATTGCTTCAAAGAAAAATTTACTAATGCTACTAAAATTTTGACGATGCCCTAGACAATGATTTTTTAGAAGATAATGATTGTATGCCCCCTTGGGAGATAAATTGAGGAATTTTTTATAATAAAAGATTTTTGATGATTTTTGAAAATTTCTGATGATGTATGATGATGAAATTTTGATGTGATGATATTCTAGAGATTTATCTCCCGATATGGAAGAAGTGATCTACCCTAATTAATTGATCCTTTAAATATTAAAATATCCCACCAAAACTACCCTTATTAAGAGGTAAAAAGTGAAGAGAGGATTCATTTGTGCATTGGTAATTTTGAAAATTTGTGGAGTGAGAGAGCATTCTTGAGCATTTGAGTGAAAATGGTGATCCCCTATGAGACTCATTGATTCGAGTAGGTGTGGAAACACAATTGACCAGCAGGATATGGACCTTCAGTATGAATTTCAAAACTTTTCTTATGAATTTGTATTAATTTTTTTGGCATTTTTCCTTTCAATTTTTTTGTTTTTTCTTGTTTTAGTGCATACAAATTTTTTTGTGGTGCATAGACTAGATTTTCTAGCACATCCGCCTAGAGTTTTAGCACATCTGAGAGGTACAATGGCACATTCATAGATTATAATAGCACATTAGGGTTTTAAATAGGGCATCCCTAAGAAATGGCGTATTGAAGGAATTATGCAGTGCATCAAAGTAATTCTCTGGCTCATTGAAGGGATTGCACAACACATTAGATGAATTCTCTGGCACATCCCATGAAATGGCACATTGAAGACCTGTTATGGCGCATCTAGGACAAAATTGAAGATTTTGTAATTTTACTCCTGAAATTTGATGATGTTTTCTCTTATCAGCTAATGATTTGTTGTTGATGATAGATTAGATGATTTAGTGATCTCATGATAGGTGAGATGCACTAATGATGATGTTGTTTTGACCTCATGATAGGTGAGGATCAAAAATAGTTATTCATGAGATTTGATGAAAATATCACTAGAATTGATAGGATGATTGATTGATGTTTGATTGTTTTGTTGATTTGATTTGATTGATTGATGTGTTGATTGTTTTGTTGATTTGATTTGATTTGATTGATTGATGTGTTGATTGCGATGTTTTATAATGATAGGAGACAAATTTAGATAATCTTCAATCCTAAGAGAGGTTCCCACAGACTTGGGATATGATTTGACATCTATCACAGGCCAACAGAGATATCATTGAGTGATGCAAATTATCCTTACTGATTGATATGCCCCATATTAGTATTATTGGGGATTGCTGATTGCATTGGCAGAGAGGTGGCATAGTGACCACAATAATTTTCATCTTTCCACCAGAGAGATAACTATTACTCCCAAGGATGTCTATAGGATTTTTTGGATTCCTGTGGTGGGTGATATTGTGACCTATGATCACACTGAGCAAGGAGGTACAAATGCCTTATGCCAGATATTTCATGATGATCATACTATTGGGTATGAGATGCCTTGGTAGGAGATGTTTGAGATGTATGCTCCTTTTCCTTTCATGCTTATGGGATTTTTTAGTGGCTTCTTACATCCCGTCAAGAGGGCAAAGTGATTGTATATTGGTTGGGGTTGGACATTGGAGCAAATGATTCGATTTGGGACCTGTTTCACTTGGGGTTCATGTATGCTTGCATAGTTATACCATGATTTGCACTAGGTAGTGTACCACAGAGGAGCCAATTTTTTCATAGGTGTGACCCTCTTATAGAGATGGGTTTGGGAGCATATTGTGGTGACACAGCTAGAGACAGACAAATTTTGACCATTTGGGAGACCCTATGTCTGTGGTTTTGCAAGCCCAATTGTCCAACATAAGCTAGGAAAATTGGAGTATTGGATATGAGCATTGGATGAATTGGATTCAGTTACCTAGTGACCATATGTAGACTATGAGCAGTGGGTTGACGATCATTTGGAGGTGCCTTATTTAATTATTTCCAGGTACCTCATTAGGTGGACACACTTTATTATCGAGAGATTTTTTTTGCAGAGGGTGCTCAGATAGTACGAAAGAGTTTAGGGGATGCCTCAGGGATTGGCTATGTATGCGCGGAGGCAGTAGGATGCAATTGAGTGGGGGCCCATGTTATCTTATGATGCTACATGTGATGACTATCATCATTTACAACTAGTGATCTGGGATTACCTTCCAGATATTATTGAGGGATATATGACTAAGGAGTACTCATAGTATTTTGCTGGGAAACCATTTCTAAGGATTTTGAGACTTGATGAGCCAATGTCGACGTTAGAGGACATTGAGGATAGACCACTCAGACAAAGGAGGGGTAGAGGTGGAGGCGAGTAGGAGGGAGGAGGCAGTGATGGTGGTGGGGATGATGGTGGTAATGAGAGGAGAGATGACGGTGGTGGTGGAGATGGAGGAGGTGGTGCTCACCTAGGATTGGATGTTAGAGTTCCTTGTAGGAGGAGATCCTTAGTGGTAGTACCACAACAACATGTGCAGATACAGTTTCCCTTGCAACAACTGCAGTCTTAGATTACAACATTGCATACCCAGGTCTAGACCTTTTAGGGCCAGTTGATATAGGTGTAGGGAAAACTACAGACATAGACACCACTGTTGGCATAGGTTTAGGCACACTTCTTACAGGCCTAGGGATAGATAAAGACTCTGATGACTGAGAGGGATGCTTCTAGACAACAATAACTTAGATGTAGGGCTAGGGATAGGTACAGGGCTAGGTTTCTACATTGACTATGGAGAGGGATGCACTGAGGTGACATGAAGAGCAAGCAAAGGCTATCACTAAGAGATTGTAGTAGGCTGTGATAGCTGCCGGATCCACTGACTATTTTAGGGAGGTCCACCATACTGCATAGGAGGCCCATTTTTACAGAGATCGATATCATGAGGTGGTTCCTCCCGAGCGGCGGGCGAACTTTGCATAGTCCCTATTTGGCAGGTCACAATCTCGAATAGTTATTGTAGGTGTCACACAAACATTGCTAGGAGATCAGAGAGTTCTAGGTGCAGGTCCATCGGGTATAGCGGGAGGTACATGTCCAGGGATGCCAACACCATCTGGAGGGAGCACTACCTAGTTCTAATATTTGATGCTTTATTGTGATGTGGACATGTATACACTGATACTCGATGATTTACTGCTATTTTTGATGATGTATTTCTTCATATTCAGATATCCTTATACACTTGACATCATTTTTGAGATATATATGCAGCGATGATGATGGTTGACCTATGTGTTTTATTGTTCGCTGATCATGGTGGATGCATTTAATTTCCTATTATGTATGCTTATGTGATGTTTCATGATGATGCTATGATCCTATGATGCTTTTATGAATGATGTCTATATGTTATTATTATTTTCTTTTTTGTTACTTTTCTGATGGAATTATGTATGATGCAATGAATGGATAATGATGTTAATGCAAAAGTGGATGATTCTAATGATGGATAATTCTACATGTTCTTATGGATGTATGATATGCATGATAATTTGTGTTGTTTTGTATTTTCTGATGTAAATATATGAATTATTGTATGAAATGGATGAATGGAAATTTACATATGTTGGTGCTTTGTGTCTAAAAATGTATAACTAAATGTATATGGATGGAAATGATATGATCAATGCATTTGTTATTTTGGATTTTCATGATGAAAACATATATATGTTCTAATGACTTAAATGAATACTTTAGAGAATGACATGGTAATGCATTTTGTTTTTTAGATTATCATAATGCAAATATATGATCTAATGATTAGATGAATGATGAAATGACATGATAATGCTATAAATGATTTTCTAATGCTCATGCATCTAAATGATCTTTTTGGTAATGTCAAATGTACTCAATTTGTTAATGATAGAAATAACATTAGCCTTGGAAAAATCTATAAATACCACTACAACATCTAGTATGAATGCAACCTAAATATGCAACTCTAACAATGCAATATTTTCATCCCAGTAATCAATTTATTGTGCTTGGTATCATCATTGATATTTTAAAATGTTGAAAGTGAGTACAAACATCAATGGTATAATCAAACCATGATGACCTAAGTACTACTTTCATGATTTTTGATAGTGCAAGTTAACAAAAGCATCTAGGTATAATTAAACTAAGATGACCTGATAATTCCTTGCGTAAATAGACAAGAGTTAATCATTTTCCTATGGGAATCTAGAATGTCATCAGTGATACTTTGTAGAGAACATCCCATGATGATTCACATAGTAGTAATGATCAACTCACATACAATAGACAAAGAGAAATATCATTCTCGATCATAGCTTATCTAGTTCTTGCCATCCTTGAGTTGCTTTTGAGAAATGATAACAACAATCATAATGTGAATAATTTTGAACATTTGTGTTAAAGTGATAAAACTGTGATTTAGAGTATCGTCACCAAATGAAACTTGTTTTCAATTGATTGCTCTTTTTGGTTGTTGTTGTTGGTTAAGATGATTGTTTTTGGTGAGTCTGATTGATGTTCACAAATGTATCCCATTTGATTGTTGTGTTTTCACCAAGTTTTCATACTGTTGTTTGTCCATTGCTTTGTAAGCTCAAAAATGGATTCCTCCAGTGAGTTCAGAATATTTCCCCTAGTGGAAACAAACCAATTTTATTAGGATATTTACAATGATTGACAAGACAAAGTGAGACATGACTGACACAATAGAATATGTACATGAGGCTCAAACGAAGGATACAAATAGTGACAGTAAAGAGCCAATGATCGACATGCATTCCCATAGAGGAAGAAGCCGGCCTGTCACAAATAGCACCTGTTGCTAGGTTTTCACTACTTGTTTTTATTGCACTTTTTCAAATTTTATGAATTTTTTTTGTATTTTTCACTTTTATAATTTTTTTGTCTTTCACTTTTTTGATTTTTTTGTATTATTTACTTTTTTGATTTTTTGGTCATCACCAAGATGCCTGTTTACTAGGTTTTCACTAGGGTGACCATTTTTTCAGGACTTTTTTGATGTTTTTGGATTTTTTTTGGATTTTTTATGATGTTTTTGGATTTTTTTAGGACTTTTTCTGATGTTTTGGATGATTCATGTGTATAATTTCTTGAGATGGAGGTTATTCATGAGATCTTCAAATAGGTCTCCTTTTAGAGTGGATAATTGGTATGCTCCTGACCCATAGATTGACACAATGACAAAGGCGCCTAGCCAATTTGGTTCAAACTTTCCTTTCTTCTCTCTATCCTATTGGTTGTGTGGGTTTTCCTTCAATACCAGGTCACCAACTTGAAATGTTCTAGGTTTGACTTTATGATTGTAATGTTTGGACATCTGTTGTTGGTAGGATTTTTGGTGGTTCACTTCTTGTTGGCGTCATTCATCTAATAGTTCTAGTTCCTGTAATCTAGATACTCGATAGTCCTCATCAAAGATGATACCCTTCAATGAAACCCTCAGTGATGACAATTCAACTTCGATGGGTACAATGGCCTCAAATCCATATAACAGAGCATATGGTGTGGCTTTGGTTGGTGTGCGAATACTAGTGTGGTATACCTACAGAGTAGGGTTTAATTGGATGTGCCAATCATGTCCTACGTCATTGACTATTTTCTTCAAGATTTTTCAAATAATTTTGTTAGAGGCTTTTTCCTGACAATTTCCCTGAGGATAGTATTGCATACAGAAGCGATGTTGGATATTGAACTTCTCACACAATTCTTGCATGTCTTGATTTTTGAATGGTTTTCCATTGTTAGTGACAATTGATTGAGGGATGTCGTACCAACAAATGATGTGATTGAGGATGAATGATGAAATTTTCTTTCTCATGATGGTGATTATAGGAATGACTTCAATCCACTTTGTGAAGTACTCTATAGCTGTGATGATAAATTTGTGTCCATTCAATAAATATGGATGAATTTTACCAACAAGATCTAGTCCCCACTGACAAAAGGGCCATGTTGATGCAAAAGGATGAAGTTCTTGCACTGGTGTGTGGATGAGGTTGCCTTGAATTTGACACTTTTTACATTTCTTGAAAAACTAGAAAGAATATTTCTTCATGCTTGGCCAGTAGCATCCTAAATGAAGGAGTTTCTTGGCTAAGGTTAAACCACTTGAATGTGTTCCAAAAACACCCTCATGAACTTCCCATAAAGCCGTTTCAGACTCATCACACTCCAGACATTAGAGAGTTTTGTCAAGACCTCATTGGTATAGTACATCCGTGATAAGAGTATGTCAAGTGGCTCGGTGAATGAAATTTCATTTTTGATTTCTAGACAAGTCGGGTCGAAGAGTGTTATATTTTAGGTAGGTATAAATTTCACCATAGATTGATGTATTGGTATCAGCTAGGTGACATATGACATGGGACTCGATATCATCATAGGTAGGGGAAAACAATTGTTCCACCAAGAACTCATAACAACTTCTCTTCTTAGGAATTTGTAACAAGGAAGCAATAGTGGCCATGGCGTCAGCGACTTTATTGTCCACTCTTGAAATTTGTTCAAATTTGATATCTATGAAGTATTTATTAAAATCATCAATCATTCTTTTGTAGGGCATCAATTTTTCATCCTTTGTTTGATAATCATCATTGACTTGGTTAATGACCAACTGAGAATCTCCATATACTTGCAATTCTATAATTTTCCATTCTACAACTATTTTAATGCTAATGATTAATGCTTCATACTCTGCCATGTTGTTGGTACAAAGGAACATCAATCTGTATGATTTTGGTATGGTATGTCCTTGTGGGGTGAAAAATAAGATTCCTTCCCCTCATCCATGTTGGGTGTGTGATCCATCAAAGTATAATGTCCACTATTTTGTAGACAACGTAAGGATATCAACATCTAGAAATTCAATGTGTAAAGAATGATCATCTAGTAGAGGTGCTTCAACTAAATAGTCAATGATGGCTTATCCTTTTATTTCCTTCCTATCCACATATTGGATGTCAAATTCATTGAGTATCATAAACCACTTGGCTAGTCTTCCAGTTAGGTTAGCTTTGCTGAGAAGGTATTTGAAAGGATCTATTTTGGCTATCAACTTGATGGTGTGAGTTAGCATGTAGTGCCGAAGTTGTTGGGTAGCGAACAGTACTGCCAAGAAATCCTTTTCAATGAATGTATAATTTATCTCATAGCCATTTAGAATTTTGCTAATGTAGTAAATTTCCCTTTATTTTCTTGTTGGATCCTCTTGTGCTAATAGGGCTCCCAATGATACCTCAGTTGTAGCAATGTATAGCAAGAGTGGTTTTCCTTTTGCTGGTGGTACTAAGAAAAGTGGATTCATTAGATATTGTTTCAATTGGTTGAAGGCTCGTTCACATTTCTCATCCCATCAGAAATAAACGTTTTTGTGTAGCAGGTGAGTGAAAGGATGGGTCTTGTCTACTAGTTGTGAAATAAATCTTTGGATTGATTGGAACCTTCCTTGCAGAGATCTTAGTTGACTAATTTTTTTGGGTGGTGGCATTTCCATGATATCCTTAACTTTTGCCAGATCTACCTTGATGCCCTTTTCTGAAACTATGTATTCTAGTAGTTTGGATGAAGTCACTCCAAAGACACATTTCTTTGGATTCAGTTGCACATTAAATTTCTCTAGTCTAATGAATATTTTTTCTAAGATCTCTAAGTGTCCCTCTTTGGTATATGATTTAGCTAATAGATTTTCCACATAGTCTTCCATAAAAGTATGCGTCATATCATGAAAAATGGTTGTCATGGAACGCTGATAAGTAGCTCCTGCATTCTTTAGTTCAAATGGCATGGAATTCTAATAGAATGTTCCCCATGGGCATGTAAAGGCTATCTTATCTTGAACCTCTGGAGCTATTTTGATTTGATTATAACCAGAAAAAAAATCCATAAGTGACAACATGCCATGTCATGCCGTCAAATCCACTATGATGTCTATGTTAGGTAGAGGAAAATCATCTTTGGGACAAGCCTTGTTGAGATCTCAGAAATCCATACAAATTTGAATGTTGTTATCGGGATTTGAGACTGACATAATATTGGAGATCCACTTGGCATAGTCAATGGGCCTGATGAATCCCACGTCTAACAACTTCTTCAGCTCTGCTTTTACCAATAAGGAAATATGTGGATGCATTTTCCTTAGTTTTTTTTTGAATGGTTTTACTCTTGGTGGTACGAAGAGATGATGCATGATGAGTTCTGGATCAATCCTTGGCATGTCGGCATATGACCAAGCAAAGTTGACTTGTTTTTCTGTTAAAAATTTGAGAAAGCTTGGTTTTTCTTGGCCTATCAAAGATGTTGCTAGATGGATAGTCTTCATTGTCTCTTCACTACCGATATTGACAAATTGGGTGGGTTCAATCAACACCTTTGATCTTTCTTGAAAATGCTCTGGGAGAGTATCAAACCTTCTATCCTTCGATGCCTTAGAGAGGTTTTTCACCATTGGATGCACTCTTTGCTTCTACTTTTTTTGGATTTGATATTGCCATTGAATGGTTTCCACCATCAGATCTATTTCCTGGATTATTCATTTTGTAGCTGGAGGATTTGATACTCCCTTGTTCGAAAGCTTTGTTATGATGTTCAATTGTGGAATCTATTTCGGGATTGTTGGCACAGAGGAAATTTACGATGGCATCATTGTTTGAAAATGTAGGGATGTCAAATGGCTCGGTTTGATCCCAGTCTATAAGTTTGGGATGTACTAGGTGTAAAAATTCACTAGAATGGTTAAGGTCACAAATGGTAAGAGTCCTGATGGTAGTGTCTTTGATTTTTCCAATAGTAAAATTGAGATCTATAAGGTAACTTTCCTCTGAATTATCTATTTCACTTCGAGTCGAATCAACTATGCTAGAATCATCAAAGTGTTGCGATCCTAATTCAACTAGTCTAGAACTTGAACCTTGTCCCTCTTCCAGTAGGGGTACATACTTGTGTACCACATCAATGTCCTTGTCATGTCAAGACTCTTTTGATAGGGAATCCCACTCATATTCATTAGAATCAGTTTCATGATCATCACTAGCTTGTAACTGCAAGATTCTTTCAACCACCTTATGAGTCATCTTTTCTTTTGCACCCTCTTTATAACCTAGCCCAGTATTGTCTTTTGGATTAATTAAGATGGGTTGAATTGGTTCTACAATTCCTTCTTTCCTTTTTCCTACATGGCCTTTTCCTTCATATACCATCTTTTCTAGGATAGTGAAACCTTTTCCATATTGTGTTGTTTGTACATTTGTAGTTGCTGCTTGAGATTCTTCTTCATCCTTATAGAGCCAGTTTAGAATATATTTGTCTTCTGCTTCATCAAAGCTAGTGCTTTCTTTTACAAACTGACCATCAAATTTGGCAACTGGTTGTGATTTTTGTTGTGTTGATGTTGAGGGTTGTCCATATGAATTTGGAGAAGAGAATTGTGAAAGACATAGTGATCGTTCAATGAAATATTCACCAACACTTTGTCTTTGACTTGGAATTTTTCATCAAATTATTTTGACATGGAATTCAATTGGGCTTCATGATTTGAGGAAGTGGACAAAACAACTTCTTCTTTCTTCTCAGAGTGTTTAGACATGGAATTGGATTGACCTTCATGATTTGAGGAGATGACCAATGGTTTGGATGAAGAACTTGACTGGCTTTGATCACTTGAAGGGATGGAAATGGAAGGTTCTCTATTATGGGGCACAAAAACATCTTGGACAAATTTCAAGGTATTGCAATATTGAGGACTATTTGAATAAGCTGAAATGGTGATTTCTTGGCCACCACAAGGAAATTTCAAACATTGATGGTAGGTTGATGGAACCGCTTGCATTTCATGGATCCATGGGTGACCCAATAGTATGTTATAGGTCAAATCCTTGTCTAAGACTTGGTAGATTACATCTTTCTGAATTGGTCCTACCTGAATAGGTAAGATAATCAATCCCTATGAAGATCTTTCCTCATCATCATATTCTTTTATTGTAACCTTTTTCTTTGAATCAATTGCATTCTCAGAAAATCCTAAGGCATGAACAAGCTTTTAAGTACATATATTTAGGCCAACTCCTCCATCTATTAGGATGCATTTGACATGATGTTTATGAATTAGGACTTCATTATGAAGAGAGACATTGTGGGGATGAGAAATAGATGTGTCATCATTTTCTGAGAAGGATAAGCAATGTGGCATAGTCAAATGTCCCACCATGACTTCGAATTTACAAACTTCCAGATTTGTTGGTACCATTGTGTCCACTAGGTATTTTTCCAAAATCTCTTTGTGGGTGTGTGAAATCTTGAGCAATTTTAATATTGATATTTGTGCAGGGATATTTTGTAACTGGTCCACTGTGTTGTTTTGATTGGAAGAGGCAACAAGAATTTTAGATGAACTTCCTTTTAAGACATATTTAGCTTGTAGTCTTGTGGTTGCATTTACCGATATGCTATCTTGTTTCCCATTGATTTTAATGACATTGTTTTGAGTATCATTTTAAGCCATATCTAGTTTGATGTCATTAATTTAATTTTCAAAGATAATGATGTCTTGTTCTTGTTCAATTGGAGTTTCATAGATTGGACTATTAGCTACAATAATGTCTTTATGGCCATTGGTTTCAATGGTATTCATTTGATCTTTTGCTGCTGAGATATGATTTATGACAATATCATGGACATAGTTTATGTTCTTTCCCTTGTTGTTTGTTGTAGAGGACTCCCCTTTTTCATAATTCAGTGAATGATTTTTAAATGCTCTTTGATTGGCATTTTTTTGGAGTCCCTCTATTCGTATGATCTTTTCATCTATCAAATCTTGTATTTTATGTTTCAATTGCATGCAACTATTTGTTTGATGGCCTTTGCACTAATGAAATTCACAGTAATATGCATCACTCCACCATGATGATTTTACTTTTGGTTCAAAGCCTCGAGTGTCAGGTAGTGTTATGAGGTTATTTTCAATAACTTCCCTCAATGCGGATTCATGTGATTGACCCAAAGGCGTAAATTTTATGTGGTTTGATTGTGTTTGATACAATGGAGGTTTGGAAGCGGTGTTACTTTTATTATGGTCATTTTTATTATTGGGTGGGTTGAAATTTTGATTAGTGGCTTGATTGATGTTTTGAATGGTCTTGGTTGGGGTTCCCAATAGATTAAATACTGGTTTGGCATTATGCGTTTCAACAACACCATAATTGCCATTCTTGTTCCTTGTCCAAAATTTGGGTTTCTCATTTTTGTGATGGTTAGAAGAGATAGCGTTGTTTGATCCTTCATTGTGAATTTTCAATACCCCTCTTTTTGACTAAAGCTTCTTCAATTTTAGTGTCGTTTTCTACCATCTTCTCAAAGCTAGGGGGACATTGTAATTGTAGTCTATAGCTCATTTCACTATTAAGGTTATCAACGAAAATCTCCATCTTTTCTTGTTCAGGTATGGGATGAGCATATCGAGCAAACAACCTTCTCCACCTTTGTAAGAATATGAGAAAGACTCTCCTTGTTTTTGTTTGGTATTAGAAAGATCCTTCATGGTTATCTCATGTGCAATGTTATATGAATATTGTGTGATGAATTTTTTGACAAGTTCTTCGAAGGATTTTATGCCTAGTTGTAGTTTCGAAAACCATTCCATACAATGGCCTCCCAAGCTGAGAGGAAAAAGTCTCATTAAGTATGTATCCTCATGAGAAAACTCAAGACTCATGGTTCAAAACTCTCTCACATGATCTATGAGGTCTGTTTTTCCATTGTATTTGTCATATTTTGGTAAGTCACAATTTGGGGGAAATGGTATCATGTTTAACCTTCTATGAAAGGGATAGGGAAAAAAATCTTGCAACAAGTGTCTTTTTGAAGTCCCTCCTTGCATGTCTTGCAATTGTTGTTAAAGGTTCTACATTTGATGTGTTAGGGTAGCCATTTGATCCATAGTGGGTGTTTCAATTTTAGTTTTCTTTGGGGTTCCTTTCAATTTATTGACATCAAAATCACTTTGTAATTTGACCCCTTGGTTTGCTAACATTAGAAGGTATTTTTTCCCATCCTTTTCAAAGATTCTTTCTAGGAATTTATGAAATTTGGGATCTTGGTTTGCTTGTTCTATTTCCTCCTCTATTATCTCTTCCATTTTATTTTGAGAAATCTTGTGAAAGGGATTTTCTTCTGGTTCACCCATGGTATTTTGAGGTTCAAGTTCCTTGTCCTTAAGTTTTTTCTTTTGGGATCTTGTTAAAACAAGCATGCAAGTGATGAAGGTTTGCTAAATTTTGATTGTTATTTGAGAGCGCCAAAGGAATACCTAGGTCAAATAGAATTATGAATTCTATTGATGTAACCAAGGTGATAAAATTTGATGTAAAGTGTATTGTTTCAAGATGAAGGATGATAAATCATGATGGGGAAACTCATCTTGATGATCAATTTTTGGGTTTTAATGATGATTGGGCACTTTTAGATGTGTGATCAAAGTTTAGGTAAAGGATTTCACTTGGAGAAGTCAATTTTAATAAGTTTAGATTCTAAGGAACTTAAGGACTAATTCTGAACTTGAGAAGATTCTGCAATTTTGGTTCCAATTGTGAAATGGGGGACAATTTTCCTTCTTAGACGAGATGTTCAAATCTTTGGAAAAGTCTTGGATTTTGGCAATAGTAAAATGAATACAAGTTGGGGTTATTCTTTGAAGCTTTCCTGTAGAAATTGAAAAGCAATTTGTCTCTAAATTCATAAAGTGTTGAGATACATTTTTGATGAGATTTTGGACTAAGAGCTATGGACTTTGGTTTCTGGATTTTAATTTTTCATGAAATCATTGGATAGAGACCATGTTTAGCCTTTTTTTCTCTTGATGAATGATTCTAGATTGGAAATTTTTTCTAAATTTGGTTTCAAAATGTCGAATAGGAGTCAAATTCAGCTCTCTGGTTATGAATTTTGGTGAATACACCGTAATAGTCAGTGTATGCGCTAAAAGGAAGATGCACTATAACAGGGATTTGATGCACTAGGGAAATGTTTGAATGGGCTATAGAATAAGGTGAATGTGACACATAATAGCTCAAATGCACCATAGTTTTAGGTCTATGTGCTACATAATTTGGTTAATGCACTACAAAATGCAGGGTATGTGCTGATAAAAGTTGCGAATGTGCTATAACAATGAGTGTGTGCTGGAAAAAGTAGTGAATGCACTATAACAAAGGGTATATGCACTAGAAAAAGCAGTGAATGTGCTACAAAAAATAGAGAATGCACTAAACTGGGTAATGTAAGAATTTTTTGCTAGTTTACTTGATTTTTCTGGTTTTTAGATAGAGAATGGTTTATTTCAAGTGATGTGTTCTGAATCAAAGTTTTTCACTTTTCTAGTGTGTAAGGTTTTGTTTGAATTTTTTTTTGAAAACACTTTGAAAAACACAATCAAGCAATGTACACTCCTATGGCTGTGAAAGACTCTATTCTTTTGGATTCCATGCAGGTTTTACCCCAACCACACTTATTCTTAGCAGATGAATTTAGAAGCTTGGCCACATGGGCTCCCCCTTACAGTGCACTCACTTCTCAGGTCAACCAAACTTCTAGCCCCCATAAAATTCCCATGACAGGCTGATCATCTCTACTAAAAATTGTGAGAATGTGGATGCCTTTGCAACGACTGTTGCTACACCAAAGACTAGATAAAGGTTTTTGTCCAATCTACAACAAGGGTTCTAGTACGGTCATTTCATTCATGGGGGATAATCCATGCGACGAGAGATCATTTCTACCCTTCTGATTGGAACTATCCTCATGATACTAGCCTTTTTTTCAGTACCCACATTTATATAATAGATGGAAGTCGCTTGGATTTAGCATGTTACTGGTTGGGTCATTCCCTTGGGTGATTACTTTTTCCCACAAGGAAGGCCCTTTAGGATTAAAAAGCAAGCAAGTATACTCGTATTTCGATCAATCTCTATTTCACATGAATAAAGAGAGAACCCACCCTGTATACTCCACTCACACTCGCAAATAAACAAGAATGGGTCTGGATTTTTGGTCACCTAGTTAAGGGGAGAGAGCATATGCCTACCATTCAATACACACAATAGATAATGAAAATGAATGGGTCTAGCTTTTGGTCACCTAGTTAAGGGGAGAGCATATGCCTACCATTCAATACACATAGCAAACAAGGCGTTCATTCCTTTCTAAATAGTCTAGATTCCTAATTTAAGCATAAAGGAAATAAATCACTCTAGCCCTTGCATCAAATTTATCAGTAGTTTGCAATAAAATTTTCTTTGAAAACATTCTAGAATTTCAACAGAGTCTCTTACAACGTTTATAAAACTTGCACAATAGAAAAACATTCATTAGTTTTCAGACTTGGAAGAAACTTGCAAAGAAAATCAAATGTGCCATTATAGTAAGATGATGCATGAAAAAGGTAAATGCGCTGCAGAAATAAATCAATGCACCATAGAAACCATGAAATGTGCTATAGAAAGTTGTAAGGAAAATTTGGTGCATCTCAGAGAAATCTCTAAGAATAGTAGTGCCCTCAGTAACTTTCATTTCGATTAGGTTGCCTCAAAGACACGTACAACTATGTCCTAAAGTGGAAACAGACACAGTTTATTTCCCACATTGATCCTTTTGAGAAAAACACATGTAAATTCAACATCATGCATTAACAGATTCTCTAACAGAACCAATACAGACATGAAAGATGAGACAAACAATAGAACACAAAGATTTACGTGGGGAAAATCCTTTCAGATAAAAAACCCCACACTCCAAAGATCGAGCCATTATATTATTCATCAACAAATGGTTACAATACAATTTTAGGCTCATAGCATTTTTAGAGATTACATCTTGTTCATTTTGGATACAACTGGTAGCAACTGATCACTCAGTACACATGAGAGAGTTCGATAGCATAACCCTACCTCTGCTTCAGCCTCATGGCCTTGGCCTTTCAGCCAGCCACTCGACTCTCTCTCTTCTTCTCTTTGGCTCTTAGACCCTGTCTTCCTCATCTTCAGAATGCCCAATGCATACATATATGCATTCATTCTCAATGGCCTCTGTGAATCAGTTTGCTTCCAACTATCGGATCAAAACTATCGAATCAACCAACTTAGCATTGTAGATGTTTCCACTTCCTTGCATAGAAGATAATACGTCCAGGTCACACCACATAGGACAATCTTCCAATGGTCAAGGGCGTTCAACCTTTGTTGTCATGTCGGTGAGACACTAATCATGTCTCCCCAATGCCAACACAGCCAGCATTCGATATCACCAAGAGTCATCCCTATCAGCAAGAGGTTACATCGAGTCCAGAGAGCTATCGCTAAGACTTCATCATGTTGCCAAGACCTCACACCGAAAATCACAAGGTATTCTGAAGAGTTCATCAGTCGGAAAGACTATCGCTCTTCAACCAGACATTACACCGAAGTCTTCAAGTCACATCGACCTCAGCATTCTCATCGGCGAGACAATCACCATTCGATGAGACATCATACCATAGTTCAAAGGTCATATCGATGTTAGCTTTTCCATCGGCAAGACACCTGTAATTTTCCAAGACTTCATACCAAAGTCTTCAAGTCATGCTGATGTGAGTATTCCATTGAGTGAGACAATCATCTTTTTCCAAGACATCACACCGAGCTCTTCATGTTATACCGAAGCATCTGACTGTTGGTGAGACTTATCGCTATCACCAAGACATCATACTGATGCCTTCAAGTCACACCGAAGTGCTCGATAGTGGGCAAGACATTCATCTTTCACCAAGACATCACACCGAGCACACCATGTCATACTGAGTCGGTAAGACATTCATATTTTGCTGAGACTTCATACTGAAGTCCTTGTGTTTCACCGATGACTCCATTCACTAAGAGTCTCACCGAAAACACCTGATCGCATGTGGCTTTGTCAGCCAGACATATCGCTATTGCCAAGAGGTCATAGCGAACCCCTTTCGTTACCCCGATGACTCCATCTATCTATCAGTGAGACATCTTCCTGTTGCCAGGACTTCATGCTGAAGTCTTTGAGTTACCCCGAGTGTAAACCATCGGTGAGACATACCACCAGTCGCCGAGAGATTATCTTGAGAGTTCAAGTCACCCCGATGACTCCACTGTTAGCAAGACTTCACACATTTGGTAAGACTACATACCGAAACACATGTGTTACACCGAAGACTTCTTTCACCACAGGTCTCCCCGATATCCGCTAGACACCAACCTATCGGCCAGACATCTCCCAATCACCAAGACTTCATATCGATAGGAGCAAGTCATGCCAATTGTCATATCGGCTAGACAGACCAAAGGTCGTGCCGATATCGGCAAGACTTCCTATCATTGCTAAGACATCATTCCGATAGTCCAAGGTTAAGCCAAAGGTTTCAAATGCCGATCACCAAGACATTCAGGAGGTCACAGCGATAGTCAGAATCAACTAGTAGGTTGGCCAGACATCTCCATAGTCTCACCGAAATTGCTCACAAGAGGTTTCAGCCTGTGGGATTAAGGCACACAATTCCAACAAAAGTTGTAAATGTGCTATAAAAACCCCTTGATGCACCACAAAATGGTGTAGATGTGCTGGAGAAATCCTTCATTGCACTGGAACAATCAGTGAATGCATCGGAGAATCTTTTGTATGCATTGGAGGAATTAGCGGTTGCACCAGAGAAACTCACGTCCAAGCTTGTAAAACATAATTTCTAAAAAATATTAAACTAATAGGGGCTAGGTCCCATGGTGGGCACCAATTTATGTGTGTAAGAAAATATGTGAATTAAACTAATCAATAACACACAATAGATGCAATGTATTACATTAAGGGAATCTAAATTAACAAAACAAAACTCAATAAAGTGACTCCTTAAAAACATTCCATCTTCCTCTATTTTTAAATGTCTTGGTAATTGTGCTCTTAGGTCTTAATTATGCACTAAATTACTGGGATGCCACCTATGAAAATGAATAGCCTCTAAGCTAGAATACAAAAAGTATGTCTACACCTACATGATTTTGATGTTCTTGATTAAATGATGAAGTAAGTGATATGAAGGATGGTGATTTGGTGTATATAGAATGCTATTAAAATCGTGCACTACTAGATTAAACTAATGGAAATGCTATGATAATGATCCTAAATTCTATGAACAATCTAAGAATGCAACCATGATTCTAAATTACTTGCTAAACTATTCTAAATGTTGAATCAAAATGTAATTAAGCTCTCAAATACTAAGATGAATTCTACAAAGTAATGTTATGCAATCTTCTCTTATGAAAAAGTTGTAAATGAGCCTCTATTTATAGATTTCACCAAGGCATCAAGTGAGTTGGCAACAATGGACGATGAAGATTATGTCTAGAGAGATTGACGGTGAGAAACGAGGAGGTTAGAGAGAATTAAGGAAATTGTCCCCTGTAGTAGAACAATCTTGCCAAGTGTAGAAAAGAATCAATGGAAAGAAGAAGCCATGTGTCCTTGAGTTGGTTACAATTGTTGGAGTAAATATCCATTTTAAAAATTAGGAATAATTATTTTCATGTGACACATGGTGAGTTGGAAGATGAGGTGGAAGGAGGTTAGGAGAGTATGGAGAAATGTGACAAAATTCAAATTTAATGAGAGGGAATTAATAAAATAAAACAAATTAGTTAAACTTTTTCATTTTAATTAAATGATGAAGAAAGTGGTTTAGATAAGAGGAATGAAGAAATATGAACTATATAAATAAGTTTTTCAATTTATTTATATAGTAGACGAAATAAATATTTTATTAATTAAATAATTGATATTTAATTAATATTCTCTAGACCAATTTTGGATGTATACATATATAAATGTGTTAGGAAAGTTATCTATGTTTTAAGATAAGAATTTCATTTCTCCCCCAACTGATTCTCTTTCTTCATGCTTAGATATGATGTTGCATTTTTCTTATATCCATACATTAATTGTTCAATGTAGTCATTTATATTGATGGGTTTTTTATAGGCAGAAGGTGTTGAAATTGAAATGGTCGAAGTAGAGGCTTCCTCGAACCCTCTTGTTACACATACAACAACGAGGATCCAAACAAGTGGAATCACCCCACCATCAGTGCCAAGGAACCAAAGAAGCTTATAAGATTTTATCTGAGGATCTCCTCAATTGCACATAAAAGCTAGTGTAGGAGAGGATGAGAGAGGCTGAGAATGGTCATTTTGCATTTGATCTTTGATCTTGTAATTATTGAACAATTATGGCATAGAATTACATTATTTTTCTATCTTTGAAGACTACAATCTTTTGCCAATAGTGGCATGGTGTGATTATTAAGTTTTATTGTTAATCTTTCCATCAAGGCTCGAATCCCTTTGGGGTGTAGTTCTTGACAATTTATATTGGGGATGAAGTCCCTTGTTTGTGACTTCACCAGTTCATAGCTCTGAGTCAAAAGTGTTTACCTCTCTTAATTAAAAAATATAAGACTATGTTCTTGCAGATTTCATGACACTTTTTGTTTCCATGTTAAATTTCATTATAAACAATGTCAAATGCCATCAAATAATGGTAGGAAATGCCACCTCAAGTCTTATTATTTATGTCAACTTACTTACAAATGTAAGTAGATGCAATGAGCCTTATATTTTATAACAACCCTTACTTTTAGTAAACATTCCATTTCAATATCATCATACGTTTGGAACAAAAAATGCACAAAAAAGTTGTAGGATGGAAAACACACAGGGTTGTGACTCACTTGTGAATTCTTGTTCAATAAGCACTTTCTATTATGTAGACTACAACAAAAAAATGTATTGATGTTCACATTCATATTTTATAAAAACCCTTACTTTCAACAAAAATTTCATTTCAATATTGTCATATGTTTGGAATAGAAAATGCACAAAATAGTTGTAGGATGGAAAACACATAGGGTTGTGACTCACTTCTCAATTCTTGTTCAATGAGTACTTTCTAATATGCAAACTGTAACAAAACAAATGTATTGAAGTTCAGCTTCATATTTTGTAACAACCCTTACTTTCAACAAAAATTTCATTTCAATATCATCATATGTTTGGAATAGAAAATGGATAAAATAGTTGCAGAATGGAAAACACACAGGGTTGTGACACACTTCTCAATTCTTGTTCAATGAGCACTTTCTGTTATGTAGATTGTAACAAAAAAAATATTGAAGTTCACCTTCATATTTTATAACAACCTTTACTTTCAGCAAACATTCTATTTCAATATCGTCATACGTTTGGAAAAGAAAACACACAAAATAGTTGTAGGATGGAAAACACACAAGGTTGTGACTCACTTCTCAATTCTTGTTCAATGAGCACTTTCTGTTATACAGACTGTAACAAAACAATGTATTGAAGTTCACCTTCATATTTTATAATAGCCCTTACTTTCAACAAACATTCCATTTCAATATCGACATATGTTTGGAACATAAAATGCACAAAATAGTTGCAAGATGGAAAATACATAGGGTTGTGACTCACTTCTTAATTCTTGTTCAATGGGCACTTTCTGTTATGCAAACAATAACAAAACAATGTATTGAAGTTCACCTTCATATTTTATAACAACCTTTGAACAAACACTCTATTTCAATATCATCATACGTTTGGAATAGAAAATGCACATAATAGTTGTAGGTTGGAAAGCACATAGGGTTGTGACTCACTACTCTATTCTTGTTGAATGCTCAAGGTTGTAGAGTTCAGGGTGGAGTTGCAAACATATGAAGGTAAAAAAATATGCACTGAATAATTACAAGTTGGAAAACACAGTGTGGGATGCCAGTAGAGACTTTTATGAAACAAGAATAGATTCCAAACATCTCCTCATTTATTCAATATGATGGAAGTTGATAGACTTCTCCCTTCTCCTAGTACAAGGTCCATGGTAGAAAATTCCAGCTACCGCTCTCTTGTTCTTATGTAAAGGATTAATTTTAATATGTTAATTCCAATATTTTGCAAATATTAATATTTAAAATGAAACAATAATCTAGCATTTCCTTTTTCTAGGAAGCAAGTTGAGGACCACATGTATTGTGATGTTCATCTTTTGTTAATGCTTCGAGCTTGCACATTTGTAGCCTATTTTCCACTCTAGGAACCAATTTTGTCAATGTATGGTGCTCATTTTTGTGATGTCTATTTTCAAAAAGAGAAAGATAATAGGACTTCAGATGTAGGAAAGATTTCAAATGTGAAAGCCTCTTTTCTAATGGCAACCATGTTGCAAATTTTTCTTCAATTCTTGCTAGCATGATTTGACGAATAACACATTGAGACTCCACCTAATACAATGCATGAAGATTCCTTAACAATTCACCTCATGTCTCGTGACTTTTGCCACTAAGAAGACCACTTGGTTGAAAAATGTCCCCTTTGCAACATTTGAATTGCTACAAACTCATGCACTATGAAATACAAATTGCATAGCTAGTTCAGTTTCATTTTCATATGCAACAAGAGATAGTGGCAACATTGTGTTTCCATTTCTCACCAATTTGGTTGGTGATTGTTGAGTTGTTGAAGAAATGGTATGGGCTTGGATGTTGTTTAAAAGGATAATCGTTACTCCTGTATGTAGATGTCCTATTTGAAGTGGGAGCTTTCCTATCTGTTCAATATCCACTATCACATTGCACAAATTCCCTCCTCCACCAACCTCCAATGCAACTATTGTTGTGGAATATTAAACTTTTATAAGTTGTGCAACAATACCTTTGAATTTTGACCTATCAAAATGGTTTGTAGGACCATTATAGGTAAACTGAAAATTTCCTAATCAAGCCTTGAGGAGCCTGATATCATCCTTCAACTTGGTAATTGCATCAGATTCTTGGAAAAACTCATTTCCTAATGTCTCCAAGTGCCCTTCTTCATGGGAAACACCTTCCACTGTTCTCTTTGTTTTATCAAATTCCTATCTTTTAGATTGCAGATCTCTCTGAACAACATTAATCTTCTGTTCTTTTGACCATAAAAACTTCTTGTGTTTTAATTCCTTTTCTAATTGGTTAATTTTAGTCTTTGGTTGTTTTTATCCACTTTGAGCACTTTGAAATATTCTTTTTCCATCTAAAAATTGATCATCAATATGCTTTTCCTCATCACTACTCCTCTTACCTCTTAACATCCCCTGCTATTCCTTTTCATGATCTTCTAACTTCTTTTTCATATCTTTTGCTTCAAGCTTTAGATAAGTCGCTCCCTCATCAACCTTTAGGAAAACAACATCTCTTTATTGGATAGAGTTTGGAATTTCATTAATACTTTAATGTGCCTTTGTAGCTACTTTTAGGTGAGTTTTTGTAGTGTCTTTATCATTAGAGGATGCAAATGTTTCTTTTGGAAAGCTCATTATGGAACTTGTTTTCCTTTTTAGATAAGACTTTCATGCCTCCACCCAATTGATTCTCTTTTTCTACACTTAGATCTAGTTTTTCCTTTTCCTTATCATCCATTTCCAATTGTATTTGTTCCATGGAATTTCTAACTTCAAGAATGCTTGGCTTCATTTGTTCAACTCCACTTATAACATCATCTCTTTGTTTCTTTGCTTTCAAAAATTCACATGCAATACAAAACCTTTCGAGTTAATCCACTTCTGCATTGTCGTTTTCCCCTTGCACATACTAAACTTGCTCCATTATCCACTTCTCATGAGCAGGAACAACCTCTTCAATCAATACATTATCTATCTCATTCACTTTGGTCCACTTCTTCCCAAATGTTTTTAGAGGAGATTCATTTTTCATTACATACTTTCTAGTATGTCGGATTTGTTGTAGGCAAAAGGATAGAGTTTTGAATATATTGAATACTTTTATGTCCCTTTGGAGCCATTGTTTTCCCAACTTTGAGAGTGTATTTATGATTACATAATCCATATGTTTCTTTTAACAAGTTATTTGCAACAAGGGTATTTATGATTACATAACTCATATGCTTCTTTTAACAAGTTATTTGCAACAAGTCTATTTATGATTACATAATTCATATATTTTAGATAATACTTTGATGTCTCCACCCAACTAATTCTCTTTTCCTACACTTAGATTTGGTTTTACAATAGTGAGTGGGTTATAGTTTTTATAACACCCAAATTTTTCCAATCCATAGTTTTAAAAAAAAGTATTCATGTAACTAAGAGCTTTTGTTTTCATAAATGTACTGCAATATTTATTTATTTTATCAAATAGTGGATGAAGCAGTAGTTGCAAGTAAATATTAGTAACACAAAATACAGTAATAAATAGTAATAAAGAATAATACATAATATCTTTCATTCAATAGTAATGTTTCAAAACAGTAATACAAAAGAAAATTTGAAGCTTCCATCTTTCATATAACATTAGTCTTTGTGGATCCTAATCACATTTAGTATTTTCATTTGTGCCATAATCCAAACAACGAGGGAATCCTAAGCCAAGATTATGAATAATGTTTTGATCTTTTATTGGTATTGGCATGAGGTGGTCTATAAGTTGTGGAGGGCACAAAACATCTCTTGTGTATCTTCTTCAATGTGTGGCTCCACTACATGGCCATGCAATTGCATTGCTTGGTTGGAAAAACCAAGACCATCATGTTGTAAGCTGCTGCTAAAAGCTACTTTTACACACCTCATATCCGAGGATGATTGAAGCAGGGAATGTAAAAGTATGCCACTAATGGGGTATACACCCTCATCAACATTGTAACTTTCCAATGCTTCATCAAGCTATGTTGTATTTACCACTAAATTCCACAAATACTTCACACAGAATGTGAAGCATAGTTCGGCTTGTGAGCGGGTCCATGGAGTTTGAGAGGAACCCACATGCTACATCAACCTTAGAATAGGGGAGTGTAGGTTCCATGGGCTCTAGAAATATTTCGATCTTAGGAATTGTATTCTCCATAGTCTGACAATTAAATTTAAAAGTAGAATGCAACCTCTTTGTAGTGAATGGAATACCATTGTTTTCTTGAGCATTGGTGGGAAGTTGGTGGATGTGAATCCTTGAGTTCAACATTTTCAGTTGTATTGTCAAAAAAAGGAAAAAAACATCAATAACAAATAACATTGTGGGCATGTAGAAAGAAACAAAATTTACTTGCAACTACTACTTCATCCACTAATTGAGAAAATAAATAAATATGGCAGTAGATTTATGAAAAAAAAAGGTCTTGGTTACATGAATACTATTTTCTAAAACTACAGATTGGAAAATGCTAGGTGTTATAAAAATTGCAACCACTCACTATTGCAAAAACCATATCTAAGTGCAAAAAAGGAAAATTAGTTGGGTGGAGACATGAAAGTATTATCTGAAACACGTGAATTATATAATCATAAATACACTTGTTACAAATGACTTGTTAACAGAAACATATGAATTATGTAATCATAAATACACTTTTTGCAAATAACTTGTTAAAAGAAACATATGGAATATGTAATAATAAATACACTCTCAATGTTGGGAAAAAATAAGCAGTAAAGGTACATAAAAGTATTCAATAAATTAAAAAATCTATCCCTTTTCCTTCTTCTCCCCAACCACAACTTACTAACCATCTCTTCTAAAACAAGGTTATCAATATTACCTCCATCAATAATAACATTGCAAATTTTAGCTTCACACTTACATCTGATGGAGAAAAAAATGTTCCTTTGAGTAGGTTCCTTCTCCTCATTCAACAAGGCTCTTCTAGTAACAAGAACCTCTCCTCTTTCTGCATCCTCAGAATGTGAAGACTCAACATATTCATCTACATGTGCAACTCATGCATTACCTTGAGGTGTTCTATTTTTCCTTCATTGATGTTGATGACTCTCATAGGCTCTATGTCCTTCTTCACACTGGAAATAGGTTCCATAAAAACATCCTCTTCCCGGTCCTCATCTAGTTCTTCCTCTTCCTCTTCCTCTTTGGTCTCCATTATTTTGATCAGAAGGAGGGTAGGTGTTATCTCCTATATGGTTCTAGCTACAACTAGATCCTTCACCCTTCTTTTGATCTTCATTTTGACCTCCATATGACCAGCCACTAGTCTTTCTACCATGACCCCCACCTTTTTGTTTTCTTTCAAATCTTCTATTCAAATTTTCTTCTACCTTCAAAGAAAAATGATATGCATCTTCAATGGTAGAAATTCTTACCAAACCCAACTCTTCTTGAATACTTGGCTTCAACCCATTTATGTAATGAGAAACTTTCTCCTTATTGGCCTTAGAATGGCTTGTTCTAATCAAGACACATTAGAATTATTTTGTATACTCCTTGACAGATTTTCCCGCTTGTTTCAACCCTTGCATCTTATTTAACAAATCTAGCTCATAATCCACAAGAATGAACTGTCCTTTTAATTTCTCCACCATATGATCCCATCTTGTTATTTTCTCTTTTCCTCTTCGATTTCATTCTAGTTGTACCTCTTTCCACCAAATATTTGCATGACCCTTTATTTTTGTCTTTAAAAATTTGACCCTCTCAAGATCTTCCACCTCCTCATACTCAAAGTACTCCTCCATATCGTTGATCCAATCAATCAACTCTTATGGGTTAGGATTTCTAGAAAATGTAGAAACATTAATCTTCAACCTTTTCCCAATCTTAGAGATGGCCTTAAATAATCTAAATTGCTCTGGATCTTTTGCTTCTTGTTCTTCTTCAAACTGTTCCTCATTTTCAACTTCATCTTCACTTTCATCTCCTCTTCTTGGCTCAAACCCTTGACGCGGCTCCTCTTGTAGTTCTTGAACTTGTCTCTACAGGGCTCTAAAACCCTCTTCTAGTATAATAACATTTCTTCCACCACCATGGTTTCTTTGTGGAGGCATTCTGATCACTTTTGTAAAAATGCACAACCATAAGTCCTAGTACAAACTGCCTCACATTTGGTGAGTTGTTTACACACTCAAGAAAACTTGCTCTAATACCACTTGATGAGGGCCACACAAGTCAAAACAATAGATACCAACACAAATTATGCGAGACAAAAAATAACACACTTTCAATTATTTTCTAAAAATGTAATTACAGATTCAAAACATACATGTTAAACAACCTCACGACCTTGATTCATTACAACAAAATCAACTCTAAAAACAAAATATATTATTCAGAGCCATAATCTACACTAATGGAGCCAATTTCTACAACCCCCACTTATCTCTTTTTATTTTTCCCAATAACGCCCTAGAATGATCTAGAAAGTTCAACTTTCCCTTTTGTTTTGGCAACAAAAGTCCCATCATTTGATTTTTGGCCTAGGAATAAATTTTAATGAAATTCACTTTTTATAGGGGCAACTTTGTGGGGCCATAACTTTTGATTCAGGTGTCCAATTGGCTATTATAACATATCACTGGAAAGGTCTTGAAGAGATCTACAATGTTGAACCCATCAAAGATCATTTCATCTGCTTTTTGAGTTGTTTCAGGGCCTCTAAGGTTTTCATATCTGGATTTGAAGCTGCATTGGAGAAATTTCTTGGGATGAAAACTTTAATATCTCCCAAACTATGCAGGGTTTTGAGACGATTCTTTCGTGACTGGAATTTTTTTTCAATTTTGTTCCTTGGGGTACATTTTTATGTCCATACAAGCTCGTATATGCCAACTTACTAAAAATAGTAAGTGACCATTTTTTTCCTTTTTTGACTTTTTTCTGTCTTACACCCCTTAAGTGCCATCATGGAACTAAAAACAACTAAATAAATTAAGGAAAAACATTTTTTTTTGGTGATGCAAGATTTCCCTACACCGTTGGATGCTCCTACATAATCCTCCAACATACCTCTAATATCCATGGATACTTCATGCTCTTCTTCTCCTTTCCCAAGTTATTTTAGTTGATAAACTAATGCATAACACATCCTGTAATCAAGGGAAAAATCAGATTTGTTAGATGGTTAGATCAATAAGACTAAAATCCATTGAAAATAACGAAGCACAAAGGAAAAATGATGAAAACAAAAGGAACGATATTACCATAAGTCTTCCTCTTCCATGCTTTACCTTCGTTACACCTCCTAGCTTGCAGTAAAATGTTTCCCTTAGATTCGTGTATGAGCAATTATGACAAATGACAAGACTAAAGCAAGTTTTGAAGGATTTATTCACAATCTAAAATGCCTATGCCTATTGCCAATGTCTATGCCTAAAACAATGCCATGACTTGATTAAATGACTATAATAATGAATTAAAATTGCCTATGAAGAACTAAGTGTGAGAGCAAATGCCTATAATAACTATGCAAAATGTCAGTATGTGTGTGTGTCTGTGTAATCGAAAAGTGAGAAGAAGATGGAATTTTATAGAAAATGCCATTTCAAATGGACGGACGAGATAAATTAATGAAATGAACCTAAAATGAGCGATCCAGATTAAACCTGAGAATCCCTAATTAGGGTTAGGGCAAAATATTTAATCGAACGGTCAGAATAAAATCGGATCGACGGTGGAGAATAAATGAGACAAATTAATTAGAAAATAAAGATTTTTGAAAAATCAAGAAGATAAGATTCCCTGATTTGCAAGATTCAAAAAATCAAAGAGATAAGATTCAGACTAAAGATAAGATTTGAAAGATCAAGAATCTGCCTGGTTGCTTGATTTTTAGAAGATTAATTACTAATTTGAATTAAAATAATTCAAATTATGGATTTTGAGAGATAATAAATAATCTTTTTCAAATTATTTATCAAAAAGGACTGACAGTTAAGATTGTGATGACATTTTAAATAATTTAATTTATTTAAAATATGAGGAATATTAAATTGGCAATTAAATAATTAAATTAAATTATTTAATTTAGAAGATAAGATTAATTAATTAAATAAATTAATCAATTTATTTAATTAAGACAATTAGTGACATATTAAATAAATAAATAAGATTTATTCATTTAATAATCAGGAAGAATTAATGAATAAGGAAATTTAAATAAATTAAGAAATTTATTTGATTAAGGGAAGACTTAGAAAATTAATGACGTATTTAATAAATAAATAAAATTTATTTATTTAATAATCATCAAGAATCAAAGGACATGAATTAATTAAATAATTATGAATTATTTAATTAATAGTCGAATGTGGACCAAGGACACAATTAAATGTCATAATTATGCTAGGATGAAAGTGGTAAAAATGAAGCTTGCAGGCCTAGGTCATTTTTAGGTGTCTACATTTTGCCCCTCTTTGTCATAATGTTGCTTGTCGCATTGTGACAAAGAAAATAAGTCAAAAAATTCCCCAGTGCAAAATAAGATAAGGGAGAATGACGAGGAGGGTATCGATATGCCCCCTCGAGAGGATAGACGGGTTCCAAGAACATGGGTGTGCTCTTGAAATGGATGAGAAGACTAGAATATGAAGAGACAAAGAAATGCTAGTGCAAAAGATATGGATGATGATATGGATGCAATGCCTATATGAGATGGGTGAGAGAAGATGACAAGACTAAAGAAGATGTATGTTAGTTCCTAGACCAAATCCTTCAAAACCTTACCGTAGGACTTTAATATTTATTGCTCTTAATCATCATTGGGCCAGTTGTTGTGATGGCTAACAAACACATGATATGACATAGATCAAGGTGTACAAGGTCATACCATCACATAAGACAAGTAGTCGCAAACAAGGATGATCATGACTCATACCAAGAGCATTATTGCCCCAGTCTTTGTCATAATCAACCACAAGCAGAAAAAGACAAAAATGACAAGTCATGAAACATCGTTGCTCCTCTAAATCCTGTTGCAGGACATCCTTGAGGAACTAGCAACATGACTCCTAAAAGAAACAAAATAAAGCCATTACCATGATATGTCATTGCTTTTCTAAATCCCAGGATCAGGACCTCGCTGAGAAGCTAGTAGTCATGCATGTCAATCGTCATGATACGTCGCTGCTTCTCTAAATCCTGCTTAGTGGGATCTCACTGAAAAACTAATAACATGATAAAAGCTAAAAACAAATGCCAAGTGTTTGCCAAGTGCGTCTGGATGCCGAGTGCATTGATGTGTCAATGTAAATTTAAATGATGCCAAGATGACAAATGCCGAAGGTTGCCATATTCAGGAAGGACACATCCTGAATAATGTCAATGTCTAGGAAGGACACATCCTAAAACACCAATGTTAGAGTTTTTGTTCTTCAGAAGGACACATCTGAAAGAACATTGTTGTCGAGAGGAATGATCCTTAAGTGTCAGAAAGGATCCCCCCAAAATGTCAAATGATAGGGACAATGCCTAGGAAGGACATATCCTAAGGCACCAATGTCAGAGTTTTGTTCTTCAGAAGGACACATCTGAAAGAATGTTGTTGTCGAGAGGAATGATCCTTAAGTGTCAGAAAGGATCCCCCAAAAATGTCAAATGATAGGGACAATGCCTAGGAAGGACATATCCTAAGGCACCAATGTCAGAGTTTTGTTCTTCAGAAGGACACATCTGAAAGAATGTTGTTGTCGAGAGGAATGATCCTTAAGTGTCAGAAAGGATCCCTCAAAAATGTCAGATGACAATGCCAATTCCTAGGAAGGACACATCCTAAGGCATAAATGACAGAGGTTATTCTTCAGAAGGATCCATTTGAAAGGTAACCAAGAGTTGATAGTTTGACTGGTTGCGATAATTTGACTTGTTTTGACCAAGTTTGACTTGTTTTGACTGAGTTTGACTTGTGTTGGCCATCTGTTGATATTGTCATGATGATATGTGCCGATGAGATTTTCTTGTTGTGATAATGATTGTTATGATGAGTTTTGTTCAATAGGGAAAGATTCGTGCTGTCTTGAAGACTTTTTGACGTGTGTGTCAGTGTGATGCCATGAACCCTAATGGACTGACCTCATAGTTCAACACAACTAATGACTTTTTCTTGGTGACCAAAGATTGCGTCATTATTTTATTCTGACAAACCTAAATGGACTGACCTAATGTCTCGGGGACTCAAATGTGAGTCTTGTCTATGTAGCAAATGCGTAGCGACAACGTAGTTTGGACAAATGACAAAGACTGATTGACCTAACTGACTTTGACAAGAGATGACACTGCGTTTGCATTCTTCGAGCAGTTTGATGTTTTGTTTGTGGTTTTCTTCAAGACATTTTATGATTTTTAGGTATTTTTTCAAGACTTTTTATGATGTTATTGGTCTTTTTTCAGGACTTTTATGATGTTTTTGTTTTTTTTTCAGGACTTTTTGTGATGTTTTTGGTCTTTCTTCAAGACATTTTATGGTGTTTTTGTCTTTTTGTCATTTTATGATTTTTTTGGATTTTAACGTCTAAGAGGATCGTGACAAATGCATATGATTGATGCCTACACATGAGAATCTAAGGAAAAACATGATTGTGCCCCTAGTCAAGATGAATACCAATTGACAGGTGATGACAACGTTGTTTGACATGGGAAGGATGCATCCCGAAACAACATGAGGACAACGATGATAATGTGATGAAAATATCGAGGTCTACAGCCAGGCTAAGAACACAGTCAAGTAAAATTTTGGATAATGTGCTTGTATGAATTGGACTTGTTGCATTTGGAATGACTTGGTTAGGGCTAGATGGGATGATGGAGTTTCCTTAGACCGTTTGACAAGGAAAAGCCAAGATAGGTGAGAGACATGAAAGGATAGGGGGTGGCCTTAGTAAAAGACGAGAGACATGAGACTAAGGGAATTTTCATATGATTTTCAAGGACTATGTCATATACAGACAATAAGACTATGACGGTCAATGACATGATGTTTCGTGAATCGTGTATGACCAAAGGATAGACATGTCAAGAGTTTTCCCAAAGCATGATTTATATGTGCCAATTTTATGTCAAGACCAAGGTAGGTGGGAATGATATGGATTAAATGGTCAAATGCCAATGCCAAGAGGAAGGCCTAGGAGATGAGACAACTTGCCCCCAAGTGTAAGAGTCCACATAGATGATTTATTTTACACATGATGCCTGTTTGCCAGGTTTTCATCATGGTACTTATCCGGCGCTGTTTGCCAGGTTTTCACCATTGGATGAAATTTTTCTCTTTACTATTTTTTGAATTTTTGATTTTTTTGGTGTCACCAAGAGCGCCTGTTTGCCAGGTTTCATCAGTGACTATTTTTTATTTATTTTATTTTTTTTGTATTTCTGATTTTATGGATAGCCTGGATGCTTTAGATAACCACTGACTATTTTGAATCCACTGATGGTGCTGATGTAGAGACTGGTGCCATGATATGCCAATAATGACCTTGCTGAAGGAGTTGTCTTGTCAGGATTGTAGCACTTGTATACAACTGATCGATGTCATTGTGATCCTTTCTGATACTAGAGTTGGCCTTATGAAAATACACACATCGCAATAGAGTGCCATGAGAGTCCTTGTGGTAAAGAATTGCTGCCATGATGTGACGGATTTGTGACATAGGATTTTTGGACTTTAGGCGAGATGTAGGATTATGACAAATGATGGTGGACATGGAAAGGTTGTTTGGACGTTTGGACGAATCACTTTTTATTTTCCAAACTTGGGATGGTGGATGACAGATTTTGGAGGGATGGTGTTTGGAACCAACACTTTTATATGTCTTGATTGATGACCATTTTGAAGGAGGTGGACATTTGTTATATGTGGGAGTCCTCTTGTATTGTGGCTCCACATTGTGATTGACTTTTTCTTTTGACATATTTTCTTTGCTTGATCCATCTTTCTTTGGGATCCATTTTAATTTCATTTGTCCACTTGTCCTTTTGTTTGATTCAATGGCCTTTGACATTTGATTTTGATCTTTTGACTTGTAAATTTTTTGTTTTTGTTGGTTCCAAAGGGAAGGTGTATTTATGATGGAATGACGGTTCATGGTGTGGGGGAGGGGGTGTTGGCAACAATCTTATGACAAGGATTTCTCATGGATTCCATTTTGACGTTTGCATCTGACAAGGTTGCCCCAGTATCGAGGAGGTACCACTAACATCATTTGTTGATTTGTATGCGAGGAATAACCAAGACCGATGTCACGTAATTTGCGAAGCTTATTGGTTCTAGAATTCCTTGCTTCGTAATGCCAAGTGCTTTTGATATGCATGCTTAGATTCTATTTGCGATGGGGTGTTTTGTTGAAAGCAAGATGCTAACCCATCATGATGTCTATGGACACTATCACTTGTAATATTTTCGTCTGCAAGAAAGCCTGCTCTGACAAAGATAGATGACCCTAGTTGATAAAGTGTCTTAGCTTCATTATCATGTTGGACATATTCCTAACTGATATATGTGGTTGATCTTGTGACATGTCAGGTTCAGCCGATTCTGTTGGTGCTTCCAAAGAAATGTCGAAGCCATCATTATGGTCAGTGTCATAGAGTCTAGTAAATTCAGCTATAGCTTGATCATTTTCAAATATGTCTATATTGGAATACTCTTGTGCTTGAGGAATATCGTCTATGTGTGTAATGGAGGCAAGTTTCTCATTTTGGAAACTATCAATAGTCGAGGCCTGTATAGGAGTGGAAAGTGTTTGATCATGAATGGTGTAAAGGTCAAGGAGTGGATCGTTTTGGATTTTTTGGTCAATGGTAGGGTCTTGGTCAAGGATGGGGTTGTCATGGATTTGGACTTCTTGGTCAATGGTAGGGTCTTGTTCAAAGATGGGGTTGTCATGGATAGGTGTGTTTTGGATGTCATGATTGTCTTGAAGGATTCCCTGATGGGATGGACTACCTTGTTCTTGACATGAGAGTGACGTTATAAGGTCATGCTTTGGGCTTTCATTTTGACATGTATCCTCAAGTTTATTAAATGGGATTTGACTTTGGACTATGATAGAATTTTCATGACTAGATGTGGCTTGTGAGGGCATGACTTGAAAAGGATTAATGACCAAAGGACTAGGATAGGATGTGGGAACTTGGACTGGACTAGTATATAAAGGACTAGGATAGGATATGGGGACTTGGACTAGAGTAGCATGTGAAGGACTAGGGTATGACGTTGAGACTTGGACCGGATATGACATGGAGTCTTGGACTGGATTAACTGTTAAAGGACAAGGATATGACATGGAGACTTCGACTGGATTGGTGTAAGGTTGATTGAAAGAGGACATGGAGGCTTGGACCGGATCGGTATGGTATGATGTGGGGACTTGACATGAGTTGGTAGATGGTTGATAAGGGATACAGACTTGGACAAGATTAATAGGTGAAGGACTAGCATATGATGTGGAGACATGGAATGGACTAGTGGACAATTGACTTCCCTTGTCAAAGGTAGGATAAGGGTGATAACTAGACATTTGTTGTGAATTAATGGCAGGATTTGTGTTAAGTGAATTTTGGTAGTGAGGGTAGATGGACAGAGGACTAGGACTGATGGGTTGTTGGTACGAAGGACATTGATTTCCGGCTTGGATAAATTGTCTCCTAAAGTCTGAGGCTTCTTGGTATTGACCTCTACAGAGTAATTCGTATTCAACTTTACTAACAAGCCTATCCATATCTTGGTGAAGGGAAGACAAGGTGGTGGATGTCATGATGTTGTTAAATGCAGAGTGATAATGATTTTTTCTAAGAGAAATGACTAATGCAAGGTGATAAAATTGGTCAAGAAAGGATGCCAAATGCTAAGGTGACAATGAAGATGTTGACTAAGGAAAATGACCAATGCCAAGTCTAGATACCAAATGGGGACTATGATGGACAATACCAAGTCTAAGTTTAAAATGAGGACTGAGATTGTGTTTTGATGTCTTGTTGAAAAGTCTGAGTTGTCCAAGGTCGATTGTTTGTGTCCAGATTTGTGAATATTGTGTATAATGTTTGAAAAATCCAACAAGCACTTGACAAGCACAATGTTTTAGGTGTAAACAAACACACATAAGACAAGTACAATCCTAAAAGGCCAATAGGCCAAGGGTTTGTATACTTGGTATAGCCCACTGATATACCCCGGATTGGTGATAAACACCTTTCCTTCTCGAGAGCGGATAGCTTATAATTTTGGTGGCATTGACTCCCCTCCACGGCTCATTAACGTCATTCGAGCACACTAAATTTGAATTCTTGGGTAGTGACTTCCCAAGAACTGCTATCTCTACTCAAGGGGATCAGTAGTGAGTGTCTTCGGGCATGATACTGTACCTTGCACTATGCCAAGCAACGACCAATAGAACGGTTGGACACTAAAATAAGAGGTTTTTAATTCGGGCATTTATTTGTGGGGGGTGGCGAGAGTCCCCTTTCAGATCCATCTTGTCGGAACCACACTCGTGATTCTTGGGCTTTCCCCAAGAACCCACTTTTATATACCAGCTGGAAGACCCTCGGTGTCAGGGTGCTACCGGTCTGAGTCGTTTTGGGGTGAGTACTTTTTCCCACCAGAACAGGCCCAAGTTCTAGAGTCAGTAACCATTTCTCTTACACCCAGGATCGCACGAATGCGTAAGGGGAGAGGATACTCCGATATACCAAATTGTGAAGGGTAAAAAAAAATAAAAATGGGTGTGGTTTTCTGATCACCGAGTTTTCACAAGGTGAGAGCATACTCGCCTACCGTTTGTTCAAGCACAATCAAACAAAGAAAGCATAGGTTCGTTTTAATTGCACCAAATAAAATGTGAGTTACACTACTAAAAATGCAAACACATTGTTTTGTTGTTTGGCCTTTGACAATCGAACCTAAAAGACAATCTGTTAGTAGTTTAGTGTTTGTCTTCAACCCACGAATAGTAACCGCCAACAAGCTGCAAGTCTTGATTAGTAACAAAAAAAATAAAAATAACAATTTAATAACAGTAGCAAATTAAAACAGTGATAACTTGCTCAAAACTTAACAAAAACTTAAAGCGTAGATATCGACAGAAAGCTACATAATAGACCTTCAAAACCCAGAAAACATTTTCCAAGATTCTACACAAAAGAAACGTTATAGACAAAAGAAGTTTCGGGTTTTAAAAGCTAAATTAAAAAAACAACGAACAGTAAAATAACCATAACTTTCTCAAATCTTAACGAAATTTGAAATCGTTTGAAGTTCTGGAAAGCTGAGACCGATATCTACAAAACCTAGAAAACGTTTGAAAATCTTTTATTCGCCCATTTTTCTATGCTCAAATGAAGGTGACGGGATTTCGTATGACGTCTTGGCTATAACTTGCAAAACAGTTAAAGTAAACAAGAACACACACAAATTTCTCTACAAAATATCGGGTTCACCAATGTAATCAAGGGAAAAATCAGTTTTTTTAGATGGTTAGATCAATAACACTAAAATCCATTGAAAATAACGAAGCACAAAGAAAAAATGATGAAAACAAAAAGAACGATATTACCATAAGTCTTCCTCTTCCATGCTTTACCTTCGTTACATCTCCTAGCTTGCAGTAAAATGTTGCCCTCATATTTGTGTATGAGCAATTATGACAAATGACAAGACTAAAATAAGTTTTGAAGGATTTATTCAAAATCTAAAATGCTTATGCCTATTGCCAATGTCTATGGCTAAAACAATGCCATGACTTGATTAAATGACTATAATAATGAATTGAAATTGCCTATGAAGAACTAAGTGTGAGAGAAAATGCCTATAATAACTATGCAAAATGTTAGTATGTGTGTGTGTTTGTGTAATCGAAAAGTGAGAAGAAGATGGCATTTTATAGAAAATGCCATTTCAAATGGACGAACGAGATAAATTAATGAAATGAACCTAAAATGAGCGATCCATATTAAACCTGAGAATCCCTAATTAGGGTTAGGGAAAAATATTTAATCGAACGGTCAGAATAAAATCGGATCGACGGTGGAGAATAAATGAGACAAATTAATTAGAAAATAAAGATTTTTGAAAAATCAAGAAGATAAGATTGCCTGATTTGCAAGATTCAAAAAATCAAAAAGATAAGATTCAGACTAAAGATAAGATTTGAAAAATCAAGAATCTGCCCGATTGCTTGATTTTCAGAAGATTAATTACTAATTTGAATTAAAATAATTCAAATTATGGATTTTGAGAGATAATAAATAATCTTTCTCAGATTATTTATCAAAAAGGACTGACAGTTAAGATTGTGATGACATTTTAAATAATTTAATTTATTTAAAATGAGAGGAATATTAAATTGGCAATTAAATAATTAAATTTAATTATTTAATTTAGAAGATAAGATTAATTAATTAAATAAATTAATCAATTTATTTAATTAAGACAATTAGTGACATATTAAATAAATAAATAAGATTTATTCATTTAATAATCAGGAAGAATTAATGAATAAGGAAATTTAAATAAATTAAGAAATTTATTTAATTAAGGGAAGACTTAGACAATTAATGACGTATTTAATAAATAAATAAAATTTATTTATTTAATAATCATCAAGAATCAAAGGACATGAATTAATTAAATAATTATGAATTATTTAATTAATAGTCGAATGTGGACCAAGGACATAATTAAATGTCATAATTATGCTAGGATGAAAGTGGTAAAAATGAAGCTTGCAGGCCTAGGTCATTTTTAGGTGTCTACACATCCCTTCCATTGGAATCTCCTTTAGAAGTTGTTTTTCCAAGATTACACATACTTTAGTATCGTTGCCCATTTCCTTATGTTTCTCTTTCATTGGTGTCATAACATATTTCATTGCATCTTTGGTTATTATATTAGTGTTTGCATCACGATTATGTATGTCCTTGTCATACTGCCATGGTCTACCCAAAATAATATGAAAAGCATCCATAGGCATCACATCACAAATAATCTCATCTCTATAATTACTAATCTAAAAACTTACCATACATTGTTCATTCACCAAAAGTTGATGGCCGTTTTACAACCACATCACCTTGTAGGGGTTTATATATTTTGTTTTCTCCAAACTTAGTTTCTCCACTATTTCTTGAGATACCAAATTATCTATGCTATCGCTATCCACAATCATGGTGTAACACTTTACCCTTGCTTTGCAAATGGCTTTGAATAAACTCCTCATTTGTATAGGTTCTTGCTGCTCCTTTTCTAGCTATAAAATCACTCTCCTCAACATAAGATCCTCTCCATCCTCTAGGTCTACTATTTCATTTTCTTCTTCAACCTTTATCGTAAATGTTCTCCCAACATTAATCTTCCCATCCTCTTGTTGCACTTGAGGGTATTCAAATTCCTTGTGACCATCCTCACTATAGAGGAAAAGTAATGTGCTATGGACTTGGTAAATTTTATACAATTCAGAGATGTACCAAGCTAAATGGTCCTCTTGACATTGTAGGCCTAGATTAAATTATCAACCAGGGTGCATAAACTTATGATGGCACTCCAATATATGTGTCCTCATAGGCTTGTACTGACCTAAATTAATTTACTCTAACTTATTCAAACTATTATACTTGATGGAATTAACAAAACTGTAAAAATAGTGAAAGAAATTACAGAACCTAGTGGCTATGGGTACCAACAACATAAGCCGTAGGTGTCTGCTAAAAAGCTATGAATGCAAAATCAATCTGAAACTATTTAAAATGATAAGAAAATCAATCCTAATCTTTGAAAAACTATTTTCTATCTCTATTCATGAACAAATACAACTTCTAAATTATCCATAAACGATTTACTTGCAATGCACGTATAAGGTAAAGAAAACATAATTAATGAAAGCATATAAATAGTTGAAATGTAAATGAAGTGATGAACAATACCTAAGTGGCTAGCTCAGAAGACTACTTCACTTAAATAAAAACTATATCTAATTCATATTCTCATACATCCATAATTCATACAACACAATTCATTAAACAAAACCAGATATTAGAGAAAATCTTTCTTTATATTTTATTCCATAACTTCATTGTAACAACATATCGTTGATCAACTAAAAAGAAACTAATTGTTGAAAGTTTGTAACAAAATCAACTAACTAATCTATGAGTTCATCACACAACTTTACACAAAATGGGGAGAGTCTTATTTGAACTTCCAACTAACTAACTAACAACAATCATAAATCACACTCCTAGATATGAGGAGGTGAAATAATGATTTGACTTATTCTTCTAACTAACTGGAAAATGAGACCTATTTAGATAAAGACAACTTGCATGTGAAACACATGGATAACTATCCAATATTTAAGAACAAACATCTTCCAACATTTATTCTTCTATAATGACTAGGTTCAACACCATAGTTCCCTTCACTTGATTAGCTTGAACTCACTAATCCCCTACTCTGCAACTTGGTACTTGCTATAAATACTCCTTCCTTACCACTACGTGTTAAGCTGCAAAAGATTTTATCCCATCCAACACATATATATATCTAACTACCATAATCAAATCATAACATCCATTCACATACATATATATTCATATTTAATCCATGCAATTATATGAATAATTCACCATATTTCATTTTCACAAAATGGGTTCAAGGTGGCAAGGTATGCATAATAGGATATCATACTATGGAGATATTGTCTGAGATATGCTTCAAAAACATAAGTAGAGTGTCTTAAAAGTATATAAAAATCAATAAAAAGATGTTAATATCCATACTCACCGCTCTCCACAATTGAAACAAACTCCATAAAATACTCTTCCTCTTCCATAATTTCCCCTTTATTTTTAGAATTTTGTAATGATTCTTTGATTAGCTGTATTTATGTTGTCAATAATAGTGTCACTAGTGTCAACCTATAGTGTTCCTTTGATGAGATTCTATTGGTGGATGTTCAACCTGTTGCGTGTGGTTGAGTTGCTATAGTGCAACTGGTTTGGTGGTGATGATGAAGTTTTTAAGGTGATAAGAATGTGTTTGTTGTGCTTGGTTTCCAAGTGATTTTGAGAAAATTTGAATAAAAGAGAAAACTGTGTGGTTGAAAGGTGTTCAGTAAAGAAGACTAGTGATCTAGTTTTGCTCCACATTTCTTCTGTGTTGAATATCTTGTTATGTGGTTTGGATATGTTTATCAGAGGTGTTATATCTATAATTTCTTGTCCTGGATTGTTGTGCAAAGAATGTTGTGTTCACCAGTGTCTGAACTATGTTGTAGTGGTGTCTAAGAGAAATGGTTTTTCTCCACATTTATCCATAGTGTGGTTTGTGGTTTTGTGGATCTGAGGATGTTCTTACATTGATCATATCTATCTTCATTTTGAGTTTTTTGAAGTTTGGTGCTCCACAAGTTTGGATTCATGTGTTACTATATGTGGAAAGCTAATTGGGTGTGTAGGATGAATATGTTATTCAAGTGAAAGCTGTTGTGAAAGAATTTGTTAGATTTGCTGGTGTTTATGGAATATTCTAGGTTGTGTTCAAGTGATGTATTTTTTTTGTAACTCATCTTTGGATGTAAGGAAGCATGTACCTAAATGATCTATCATGTTTACATAGGTTTGACTGACCTTGGGTGTTTATACTAATTGCGGAAATGCTTCGGTGTTTTTGGAAGCATGGCATGGAATATATGTGTGGATTTAGGTCCAAGTTAAGGTGTGGTGTGATCCTCTTCCATTCCTTTCCATTGTGGGAATGATTAGTACCAACCTAATTTGAATTTGCGTAGTTGAGGTGCATAGCTGACCTTGTCAATTTATTTCAAGGTGGAGGATGGGTATATATGTGTGTTAAGTTGATGAAGGATGAGCATGTGAAGTGTGTGACAAAGTGAAAAGTTATGAAGTTTGGAGGTGTGAATTGTAGTGTGAGCTTTAATGTGTTGGATTACTAGAAGTAGTGGGAAGAAGGTGTTTACATTCTTTAGAGGGGCTGTGAATGTATTGGTGATGTTGTGGTGGACTTTATGTTGCTTTGAGATGGATTTATCATTGTAACATTCTTCTTTCTTCTTTTTTGTAATCTGGAAATAAGCCCTTGGCAGTGAGACCTTCTTCTTTTCTTCTAGGTAGTGAGCCCTTCGACAGTGAGCCTATTGTATTCAATGTTACAATTACTTTATATTCTGAGCTAATGCTCACCGTGTTTTATCCTTTCTTGGGTTTTCCACATAAATCTAGTGTTTTTCTATGTTTGGTGTTGTGTTCTTAGCTTTTATTTTAATTTCTTTCATGTTAAATCACTCTAAAAAATTAAAGGCTAATAAGGTTAATGTGGATCTAAATGTTAATGAGGGTTTGGCGTTTTAATGTACAAATCATTCACCCCCTCTCAGTTGTCTTGTGCATTTAAAAATTTCTATTAGAGAAATGTTCCTTGGAATAAAGCTTAACCACTTGAGGTATATTTGGGATGGTGCACAAGAAGGAGGCTCCTCTGTTTGATGGATTAGACTATGCATTTTGGAAGACTAAGATAAAAGGTTTCATTGTTTCACTAGGGTTTGGAGTTTGGAAGTCTATTGAATTTGGATATACTATGCCTACAAATGGTTTGAGCACTGATGATGAGATAAAGGCCTATGAGAAAGATAGGGAATCAAGGTATGCTCTTTTGAGTGGCCTTTCTAATACTAAACTTGTGAAAGTTATGAATCTCAAATTTGCTGATGAGATTTGGAAGAAGTTAGAAAGTGTTTATGAAGGAGATGAAAAAGTCAAGAAAGCTAAGATGCAAAACCTAAGAATCAACTTTGAAACCCTATGGATGTTAGAGGATAAAAATATTACAAGCTACATGTAGAAAATGGATGAAGTTGTCAGTTCTATCAAAGGACTTGGTGAAAAAATTGAAGAAGATGAGGTTGTAAATAAGGTACTAAAAACTCTACCTACGTCCTATAGTCATAAAGTTTTTGCTATTGAAGAATTTTAGAATTTAGATCAGTATTCTATAGATTAGTTGCTTGGTACTTTAACTAGTTTTGAATTAAGAGAGTTTGGTTCAAGTGATTCAAAGAACAAGACCACTTTTATAGTTGGAAAAGATGAAAATAATGAAGAATCTAGTCTAGATGATGTTAGATTATCTTTTTATTTAACTCTCCTCCTTGCAATGCCTATTTTTTGTGCTGTTAGAGTGGCATTTTCTTTGTCAGGAACTCTTTTCTTACTCACCAAAGGTGTCTTCTCCTTTACCAAAGTATTTGTAGATTCTTTTCTCTTTACTCCAACCACAAACTTTTTCCCGTAGGGCTTTGGGGAAACTAGAGGAGTGGTAGCTATTCTACCATATGTCCTCACATTAGATGATCCTTCCAGAGCATCAACGATTCCTTTAGCCTTCTCTATGTCCTCCTTCAAGCCCACCAACTCTGCAACTTGTGTAGTCATTCTCTCCATATTCTTGCTTATTTTTTCTATCTTTGGTCCATGTGCACTTTGATGGAATTATCCTCATAAGTTCCATACCTCTCTTCTGAGGTGTCCTTAGGTTGGCTAAACATATAATCTGTTGAAGTAATTATCTCCTCTTCTTTGATCTCATTTCCCATTTTTTGGGATCCAAACTATCCTAGGCTCAACAACTTATATGATGCAATAATATTTGGAAACCAAAAAAATAATGTCATCTTTGTACTTTTCTACCATATTTCAAGGAATCCTCTCCCTTGCTTGCATATTTTTTGAATTTTTTTGACAAAACCCAAAGTTCTTGATTCATAGCATTTGTGATCCAGGTGGATCCAGAATACCTAAAAATTTCACATTCTTAGAATCTCACAAAACTAGAATAATTGGATAGAGCTCGCTGATACAATCTTGACACAACTTGAATAATGTAAAAATAAGATCGTACATGCAAGTTATACTCAGTCAAAGGTTTTGTCAAACTAGGTAGCAGAGGCCAGTCAAAGGTCAAAAATTTGATCATCTCAAAAATGGTCAAAAGTAGCATCATGTTGAAGAGCTCATCAGCATGATTTTGATGCTTTTTGTTTTGTGTCAAACAAAGTCAGTATGAGTGAGATACAATTGATCAAAGTTTGTAGACAAAAGGAGTTGACCTGTCAAAATAATGACATTAGCATGACATCAACATGCTAATGTGGCATAGCAACATAGCAGGTGGATGATGTGGACCAGTCACAGGTTGACACGTGGCATCCAATCAGTAGTGACAAGGTGTTGGCATGGCCCAATGATAGGCTAACATGTTGCACTCTTCGGCTAATCATGATTTGACATGTGGCGCACACTCTCTCCTCCGTCAATTTGAGTTGTTTGAATAGTCACCAAAAATTATGTAATGGGATTTGATCCCATAACCTCCCAGTTCTTTTTTCTCCTCTCCACCATTGCAACATGAGTGTGCTTTACTATATATGGTGCATAGTTTTTGTTTAAACAACTAAAAGGTGGCAAATTCTATTAAAAGGTGGTCGGGTGGTTTGAACTCCTGACTGCCCAAACACCATTTAGTGCTCTCAACCAATGCACCACACACCTTTTTGGGATAAGACATGGTGGATATTGGTTTTGTTATGTTTTTAAGGTGGGCCATGGAAAGAGGGGCCCTATATTTGCAAGTTCAAAATGATAAAATTAAAACATCATAAAAAAATCAAAAGGATAGCCCGATAATGAAGCCCGAGCCCCCAAAAATGGGTTTAAAAGGTATTTAAAGATTATTAAAATGGATTCTTAAGGATTTTACAAGGGATTTTATGATTTTTAAAGGAGATTACATCAGGGAATTGGAGATTTTTATGTAATTAGGGGGAATTGGTTGGAATTTTTACTTGTAAATGGGAGATATACAATATTTGTAAAATAATATGGTTAAAGCCCATATTAGCAAATAAATTTGTATAAAAGTGGTCTTATTTTCTTGTAAGGGATAGAATTCTCTTAGAGAGAAAAATAGAGATTAGAAATTATCGGAAAAGGTGGAGTTAGAATGCTAGAGGAGAGTTGAATTCTTTTTGAGAGAAAATTTACAAGGTGATATTATACACCAAAAATTGTAAAATTGAGTGAGAGATTGTGAGGAAGTTTATGCACGTTCTGAAGCTTGAGAATTGTAAGAAGGCATTTCCAGGTGCTTGGAAATCTTAATAAAGTGGTCTAACATTGAGAAGCAGACCTGGAGACGTAGTCTTGATTGGACGAACTCCGTTATCAGCCTATGTTTGATCCTTTTTCTCTTCTATCTTATAATTCTTTGAGTATTTTTATTCTTCAAGTTTCCTTATTACGATAATTAAATAATTAGTTTATGTCTCTTGAATCTGGATAAAGTATAAGTGAACTCTATTTGTCATAATTTCAATGGTTAAGATTCATAACAACACAATTATGTTGGATCAGGATTAAATCTGTAGTTGAGAGTAAAGTGCAAATTATTTGTAGCTCTTAAATTATAGATCAACTAGGTATTAGAGTAGTTTAATAGGAAAATTGCAAGTGGTGAATGTTAACCAGGTTGAAACTAAAATAAGGAGAAGATGCACTTACAAAATTCAACCCAGAGATTGGAAAATGAAGAACATTTCCATGATCAGAAATGGCATTTGAACAAATTCCTACAGAGCTTGATGAGAAAGATTTCCAGAAAGCATTTCTTGAGATGAAGTCAATGGTGGAAGTTCTTCTCCAAAAGAGGCAAGAACAAAAGAAGAGAAAGCAAGGCAAGGATGGGAAGAAGAGGGAAGTTGAATCCTCATTGAAAGATGACAAAGGTAAAGGAGTAGAAGGTGGTAGTGACCCTCCTAAGCCTCCATATCCATCCTCTTCATCTTCTTCATCCTCTTCTTCTTCTTCATCTAACTCTTCTAAAAAGAAACAACTTGTGCAAACACCTTTTTTAAAACTGGATGTTAAATTTGAGTTGCCTATATAAAACAATAAATTGGATGTAGAAAAACTAGATAATTGGCTTAAGCAGATCGAAGTGTATTGCAAGGTTCAACAGATCTTGGATGATTCTTCCAAAATCCAGCTAGCTACTCTTAGAATGGGAGGCACTGCATTGGTTTGGTGGAAGAGTAAGATTCAAGATGATCTTGCTACGCATAGTAAAATCATTTCATCTTGGTATGAATTTACTTCTACTTTATAGAAACAGTTTTATCCTTTGGGTTATATGCAACAAGTTGTTATGGATTGGAAAAATCTAAGACAGGGTAAAGGACAAACAGTGCAAGAGTATACATAGGTGTTTAGGAAGAAAGCACTTACTATTGGCATTCCTCTTTATACACAAGAAACTTGATTAAAGTATATAGGTTGTTTGCATTCACATTTGAAACATACAATCTTGATGTTTAATCCATCTAACTTTGATGAAGTGTGTAGAAGCAACCCATATTGAAGTAGGTGAAAGGAACATAAGTTTCAGTTCAAAGAAGGAATTTGTTCCTCCAACTGAAGGCAATAAGAAGGGTAAGGAGAGGAAGGAAACTACTGTGAAGAAAGAGGAAGGTGAAAAGCCTACTTTTTCACATTGTTAGAAGAAAGGGAATGAAGATGCAAAGTGTTGGAAATTGCATCCGAAATTGAAACCAAAGTGGTTTAAGGATAGTAAAGGAAAGCAAAAGGCCATAGTTGTCATTCATGATCTTGGATTAGATTTTGATGACAAAACAAAGATAATAGTTGTGGGTTTGAAAGGTAAATCTTTTGTTGGTAATGATTCTGCCACTAATTTTTCATGCGCTTCTACTTCTAAAATTCATGTTGTTCTTGAAGATAGAAAAATATGTGAATTGTTTCAGATAAGGGTGATTTCTAAGAACACTTAGATTGATACACTAATAGATAGTAGGTCCCAAGTTAATCTAATTTTAGAAGAAGTTGTTGAAAAGTTGGGAATGAAAACAAAGCCACATAAAAAACCTTATCCATTAGGTTGGGTGTGCAATGATAACAAATTGTGAGTAACTAAGCAATGCAATTTAAGATTTGCAATAACATCTAAGTTTATAGACGAGGTTTAATTTTATGTGGTTCCACTTGATATCTATGGGATTGTGTTGGGTAGCCCATACTTATATGATAGAAAATAAATATTCTAGAGGGAACATAATCAATATCACTTGTTTAAGGAAGGAATTGAATACATTGTGCATTCTCATCCAATTAAGACTGATAACTCTTTTGTGACAATGAGACAATTGAAAAGTGTAGTTAATGCAAGCAATAATTTGGCACTTATGTCTGTACCACAAGAAGTGTCATTGCATAAAAAAAATATCTAATTCTAAGGTTGTTACAGTTATGAAAGACAAGCATGATGTTGGTACATTCATTTTCTCATCTACAAATTTAGTTTTTTTATTCAACCTTCTACTTTTCAGCAGTGTATGGTTGGTAGCAACAACATTGAATGTGGATGAGTATATGGCTAATGTAATTAAAAATGTCAGTATAGTTTTGATTGTTGTTATGATGAGTTATATGTATAGGTTGCAAAAAAGAAGGACAAATTATACTGGACAAGTGAGGAAAAATTTCCCTCACTTCAGTTGTACATGAAAAAAGACCTTTTGGTGGTCCAAAAGCTTCTCAATGGGGAGGAATGATCTAGGTGGATCCAAAATACCTAAAAAATTTCATAGTCTCACAATCTAATGAAACTAGCATCATTGGATAGAGCTCGCTAACATGATCCTGACACAACTTGAATCACACCAAAAGGATATCGTATGTGGAAGTTATACTTAGTCAAAGGTTTAGTTAAATTGGGTACTAGAGGCAAGTCAAAGGTCAAAAATTTGATCATCTCGAAAATGGTCAAAAGTAGCATCATCTCAAAGAGCTCATTGCCACAATTTTGACACCATTTGTTTCATGTCAAACAAAGTCCATATGAGTGAGATACAGTCGATCAAAGTGTGCAGACAAAAGGAGTTGACTAGTCAAAATGATCACGTCGACATGACATCAACATGCTAACATGGCATGGCGACATAGTAGGTAGATGACGTGGAATGATCACGGGTTGAAACGTGGCATGCAATCAATAGTGACAAGACATTGACATGGCCCAATGATAGGCTGACACATGGCAGTCTTTGCCCAATCATGATTTGGCATGTAGCACACTCTCTCTCCTCCATCAGTTTGGGTTGGTTGAATAGTTACCAAAAATTATGCAATGGGATTTGATCCCATAACCTCCCATTTCCTATTTCTCCTCTCCACCATTGCACCATGAGTGAACTTTACTATATATGGTGCACGGTTTTTGTTTAAACAACTAAAAGGTGGCAGATTAAAACGTGGTTAGGTGGTTTGAATTCCTAATTGCCCAAACACCATTTAGAGCTCTCAAGCAATGCACCATGCACCTTTTTTGGGATAAGACATGGCTGATATTGGTTTTGTTATGTTTTTAAGGTGGGCCATGGAAAGAGGGGCCCTATATTTGCAAGTTCAAAACAATAAAATTAAAACATCATAAACAAATCAAAAGGATAGCCCGATAGTGAAGTTCGAGCCCCCAAAAATGGGTTTAAAAGATAATTAAAGATTTAAAATAATCTTTAAAGATTATTAAAAGGGATTCTTGAGGATTTTACAAGGGATTTTATGATTTTTAAAGGAGATTACATTAGGGAATTGGAGATTTTTATGTAATTAGGGGGAATTGATTGGAATTTTTACTCGTAAATGGGAGATATATAATATTTGTAAAATAATATGGTTAAATCCCATATTAGCAAATAAATTTGTATAAAAAGGGGTCTTATTTTCTTGTAAGGGATAAAATTCTATTGGAGAGAAAAATAGAGATTAGAAATTATTGGAAAAGGTGGAGTTAGAATGCTAGAGGAGAGTTGAATTCCTTTTGAGAGAAAATTTACAAGGTGATATTATACACCAAAAATTGTAAAATTAAGTGAGAGATTGTGAGGAAGTTTATGTAGGTTTCAAAGCTTGAGAATTGTAAGAAGGCATTTCTAGGTGCTTGGAAATCTTTATAAAGCAATCCAATGTTGAGAAGCAGACCCGAAGACGTAGTTCTGATTGGATGAACTTCGTTATCAACCTGTGTTTGATCCTTATTCTCTTCTATCTTATAATTATTTTAGTATTTTGATTCTTCAAGTTTCCTATTTATGATAATTAAATAATTAGTTTGTCTCTTGAATCTGGATAAATTATAAGTGAACTCTATTTGTCGTAATTTCAACGGTTAAGATTCATAACCACATAATTTTGTTGGATTGGGATTAAATCTATAGTTGAGAGTAAAGTGGAAATTATTTGTAGCTCTTAAATTATAGATCAATTTTCATAACCTATCCTTCTAAGGTAATATCTTATTTGGTGTGCTACTAATTTTTCCTTTAAACAAACATTATTTTTTGTACTAGGCACCTCCCCCAAGAAGTAGAACAACAAAAAATGATTAGACTACCAAATTGAAAGGATATTTGGAATCCTTTGTCACCTATAAATTCTCAATCAATTGTGTCCTTAATAGCTCACATAAATCAAATTCTGCACCATTCACCACCTTCTCATATGATGTTTTTATTGTGATGGTTGAAATAGAGTTCTCTCTGTTAGATAAATAAATCTTATAGCCAATCATCATTGTGTCATACTTGACTGCCATATTTATAATGTTCTTCACCGTTAATGATCTCTTATCATACTTAGCACTAGTTAGCTCCATAATGATCTCATTCATTATAGATTTCAATGTTGGAACATGTCTAGTTGAACTCAAAATTGTAACAACCCTAATTACTTCTTTGGTATTAACCCTGGCATATCCATCCACACAAAACTATCATGAATTAGACTTAGGGAAAATATCACCCAAGCATCATCATGGAGAAAGAGGAAACTTTTTCCATATATCTAGTTTCTTCACTAGATTTTGGAATTTAGGTTTCAATGTGAAATCATCTTGCATGAGATCCTTCACCCACACATCAACCAACTTGGTGTTATCATATTCTTACAACTTCTCGTGAATGTCATTTTTTACATCCTCAGTGTGTAAAACATAGAATAAAATATGTGAAAACACATCGAGTAGGTCATCTTCCATAGATTTTTCAGTGTTCCTTTTAAACATTAGTCAGGGTCATTTTGAGACCTCAATCACTCATGGGGCAGCTATTTCAAATAATTAAAAGCACTTTCAAAAAATTAGGGAAAATGGAAAGCTGTAAATACCTTTTAAATCAGTTTTTGGCTAGGGTTTCTCTTGCACCAAATCTTAGTTGCTTCAATCACTTCCACTTCACTCTTTGTTTTCTCTTCTCTCCTTGAATGCTTGTTTGAAAATGGTTGAGTGTAAGAACATGCAGGTCCAAAAAGTGGTGATGTGATAAAAAAAGTGGCTAACAACTTTTTTATATCTAAATTTGATGAAACAAAAAGGTTTATTGAGAAAAAAATTCATCTTTCCACTATATAAGATATGCCTTATTTTGAATTAAATAGATAATTATTTTTTATTTTCTACATGCATTATGACTAAAGTCCTGATTTATAGGCTGATTGAAAAACATCTATAATTCTCAAATGATTTCACATTTTTTTAATCCAAAAGATGCAACACATTTTAGGCTTCCCATACTATAGGAGAAAAAAAAAAAAAATTGAATTTCATAATTTTTTGAGCAAGTTATGGTGGTCAAACAAACAAGTTTTAATATTTTAAAAAAATTCTAATAAAATATTCATAACTAATTATTTCCTTGCAAAAAAATACAAAAAAATATGGCACATCCAGGCATGTGTCCTCTAATTAGATTGAAAGTTTCAAAAAAATATATTATTTTTTCCTTGTACTTAGATTGGTCAGACATGCACATGCTTTTTATTTTTTTCTTGAAAATATAGTACTGCTACATTAAAAATTTAAATTTTCACCAAATAGATTTATATTTTTCTAAAAAAGGACTAGTATCTTAGAAACTACATTTAGTTTTTTAACAAAATTTGTTCTTACATGTTTTTCAAATTATGTTAATAACCTATTCAAATTTTTATGTCAAGTTGCCTAACTCTATTTTTCTAAATTTTTATTGCTACTTAAGGGCCTAGTTTAGATCCCCGTGATCCTGCATTGACCCAAATTAATTTTGACTGAGTGAAATCACTTATAAATACTTTAATAATTGATTTAATTTTGTATTGAATTTTTTATTCGATAAAATTGATGAACCCTATTTATATTGCATAGTCACTTCAGATGCTCTACAATTTTTTGTAACTTGATATCTTTCAATAGGATATTTTCCAATAGGTAAAGCATATTAACCGACATCTCATATCTACGTTTTGAAGCATCAACACCATTTATTTAATAGGGGATAAAGAATTTTTCATTAATTCTTCCCTAGGCCAAAGCTCTTAACTTATTTTCTAGAGGAAACATTTGCACCAGATGCTGGTATAGACTCAAACTTAACCACTCTCTCTTCTTTCCTTTTCCAAGTATTGTTCATCTCCTTATTTGTCTTTTTCATATCAATATTTTGTATTAGATCATTCTTCTTTACCAAATTTTTCTTCTTCACATTCTTTCTTTTGAAAAACTTAGAGATGTGTCTTGATCTATTGCAGTTGTCATAATTGACCTAGTTTTGTATTGCATAGTCACCTTTAGATGCTCCACAAATTTTTGTAACTTGATATCTTTCAATAGGATATTTTCCAATACATAAAGCATATTAATCGACATCTCATATCTACGTGCTGAAGCATCAACACCATTTATTTAATAGGGGATAAAGAATTTTTCATTAATTCTCCCCTAGGCCAAAGCTCTTAACTTATTTTCTAGAGAAAAAATCTGCACCAGATGCTGGTATAGACTCAAACATAACCACTCTCTCTTCTTTCCCTTTTCAATATATTTTTCATCTCCTTATTTGTCTCTGTCATATCAATATTTTGTATTAGATCATTCTTCTTTACCAAATTCTTCTTCTTCACATTCTTTCTTTTGTAAAACTTAGAGATGTGTCTTAATCTATTGTAGTTGTTATAATTGACCTAATTTTGTATTGAATGTTTTAGTCGATAAAACTGATGAACCTTAATTATATTGCATAGTCACCTTCAGATGCTCCACAAATTTTTTTAACTTGATATCTTTCAATAGGATATTTTCCAATAGGTAAAGCATACTAACCAATATCTCATAACTACGTGCTGAAGCATCAATACCATTTATTTAATAGGGGATAAAGAATTTTTCATTAATTCTCCCCTAGGCCAAAGCTCTTAACTTATTTTTTAGAGGAAACATTTGCACCAGATGCTGGTATAGACTCAAACTTAACCACTCTCTCTTATTTCCTTTTCCAAATATTTATCATCTCCTTATTTGTCTATCATATCAATATTTTGTATTAGATCGTTCTTCTTTACCAGATTCTTCTTCTTAACATTCTTTCTTTTGCAAAACTTAGAGATGTATCTTGATCTATTGCAGTTGTAACATATCATATTCTTTTGAATAGCCCTGCTTTCTTTCATTCTAGATATGCATTTATTAGTTTTATACCCAAATCCATTGTATGTATAAGATTAACAACTTAAATATTTAAACATCATACCATTGTTATATCCATTCATCATTTGATTTATGCATTCACTAGATTTATGACCAAATATCTTGCATGTAAAGCATTGACAAGGAAAATATGGAACATTCTAGTTCATTATGCTTCTACATTCCATAACCTTATGTCTAAACTTATTGCAAGAATTAAAAAACCCATAAAATATGGGTAACTTTGTATATTTGGCTGTCTATTCGATGGTCTTTTGAATTCATTCCTTTGATTCTGGATCTTCTTTCTATTGCTCTTCTTGTCTCCAGTCTTCTTTTTTTGATTGTTCTTTTGCTCTATTTTTGAAATTTCTCCTTTTTCAAACCATAATCCTTCTTTGTCTTTTTAAGCTTTCTAGTTTGCAATCATTTCATCAAGCATGATAGAGCTCTTCTTGAATTTTTTTCATGACTCTTTTCTTTTTTAAGATCTGATCTTAGATTCATAACTTCTTGTTCAAGCTTTGAGAATTCTCTATATTTTCTTTTCATTTTTGCATTTAGACATTCCTTCAACTCTTTTTCCTTCTTCAACTTGCACTTTCAGGCTGGTAATTGCTTCATTTTCTTGCTTCAACTACTCACTGAACTCCTTATGTATTTCTCTAAATTTCTTTATTTTCTCTCTCAACTTTTGATGCATTCATATACTTCCTTGACATTTTATTTTAGATCTTTGTAGACCTCAAAACTTCATGCCATTTAAAATTTGGATACACTCGAAACCTTTCAACACTTCCAAAAATCCACAAAACTAGATACCAATACATGGATAAATTCAAATTCACCAAAACATACATACTATACTAGTAATCACTGTCATTGCCATATCAGAACTTCTGTCATTCATAAATTGTTCACCAAAGGCCAAAATAATGTGAAAGTCTAGATTTAGACTCTTCTAACATCTAAAAAAATTGTACAAAAATCGCAGAGTGAGATTATTCAGTGCAGACCAATGCATACTAGGATACCAGATGTCCCTTACACTGAAAACACTATTTTGATAGCCAAATTTGCACTTCAATTATTTGCACCATATCAAACCTTCTTGAAAATAAACACTAGATAACAATCTTCAAACATGCTCAAGCTATACAAAATGGCTTGCATAATGATTTTGATACTTGATCATAATGTTGACATCAATGAAAACACTGTACTACATACTATCAACTTGTGCTCATACCTCATGCTCATGTTGCCAAGAAGCATATCAATGACAAACTTATTCTTCCAATACTTATTGCTTTTACTCGATAATATGTAATTTATTTTTATACAAATTAAAAGGAATGATAAGATTTATGTTTTAAAGATTTATATTGACATTTTTAATGTAATCGAACCAATTACCCTTTTGGATTGTTGAGATGGATGTAGGATATCGTTCTTCCCCTCTAAGATGAAGAGGGGGATCATAACTAGAGAGAGGGAAGCAAACTTGGGAAGAAAAAACATGACCACCACAAAAAATGTGAACTCACACACACATCGTATATTGCATGATTGCTTTAATTTTGAATGCTTATTTGATATTGTTTGAATTTTGTGTTCATATGAGTTGTCTTTAGTGTTGCACGGTTGTGCAAAGTTTTAAGAATTATTCCTTTCCCTAATGGAAGTATGAAATATTCATTTTTTTTCCCAAATATTTTTAATAGAGACAAATAATATCATTATGCAAAGAATTATGAATGATGTGTGTTCTTATTTCTGGAATGAAACTTTGTAAATTTTTGTATCAACATTTTGGATCACACTCCATGATCAATGATCAGGAAGATAATGCAAGAAAAAAGAGAAAAGAATGTAAGGAGGTAGCAGACTTGGAAGGCTAAATAGGCGAGGAGAATGAGGAAGCAAGAGGAGGACAAGTTAAAAATGACAAGACAAGAGAGAGTAAAATATTAAAATAATAGAAAAGGAGGAACACTAAAATTAGAAAGAAATACAACCTAGGAAAGAAGGCTCAAACACAACAACTAAAAAGACCAAAAAAAAAAATGTTGGTTAAAAAAGCTAACCAATACCTTAAGAGAAATAAATAAAGGAGGAAAATTAAAAACAAAGAAAATGACAAAATTAAAACTAGGAACAAGCTAAAAAAACAAGAGAAAAGAAGAGATGAAAGGAACAAAGAGAAATCAAGAAAAAAGAACAAAAAAAAAAAATTAATACCAAAAATTAAATGATAATATTAAGATCTTAAATAGAAATATAAAACAAATACTTAATCACAAACAAGAAATGAAAAACACAAATGGAAGAAGAATATCAAAAAGGGAGCAAAGGAACCAAATTGGAAAAAATAAAAAATTAAATACCATAATACTAAAAGATAATATTATGATATTGAATATTTAAAAGCAAACCAAAACAAAATCATAGAAAGAAAGAAAAGCCAAGGAACAAAATTGGCACTAAAAAATATTAACAATGAAAAAGAGAGAGAATGAAGATAAAATTAAAATATAATAAAACATAAAAAAAATAAAAAATATTTAATACCATAATACTAAATGATAGTATTATGATATTGAATATTGAAAAGCTAACACAAACCAAATCATAAAAGAAAGAAAATTCAAGGAACAAAAATGACACTAAAAATATTAACAATGAAAAAGAAGAACAAGACCAACCCTTTAAATAAAGGGGAAATAAAATACACGATTAAGACAAATAAAAACTAAAAAGAAAATAAGAGCAAAAATGAAGAAATATAAAACAAAAATACTAACGAAGGAAAACGAGGAAATGACAAAAAAAAAAAAAGAAGGAAAAAGAAGCAAACAATAATTAAGAAACTTTGAAAATATTTGAAAGAGAAATAAACCCAAAAAAAATAGATAAAATAAAGGACTTAAAAGAAGCAACGAAGCACGAAGGAAGAAATAAACCCAAGAGACCAACAAAAGATAAAGGCAAAAAGTCAAAAGAAATAAAAGAGTAGGAAGATAATGAGGAAACTAGAAACTAAAAATAAAAAGGAAAACCACAAAAAGAGCCAAATCAAGGAGAGAAAGGAGATAAGAAAAAGAAGAAAAGGATAAAAAATGAAACATGGAGAAGAATCGAGAGAGGAAAACAAGAGAGGGGGAGACGAGAATCACAAGGAACATGAAGGAGAAGCGGGGAGATAGGTAGGGAAAAAAGAAAAGAGAGAGGAGGGGAGGAAAGAACAAGACTAATGAGGGGAGGAAGACCTCAAATTAACAAGGGGGGGAAATTTAAGGCTGTTCAAGAGGGGTTTCTAAGAAAAGCTTAAATTCCATTCATCGTCTCAATTGAGGTTGGAGGGGTGATTATTGATTTCAATAGCCTCTTTGAGTTTCCTATTGAAGAAGTTGTCCTATTTGGAAAGGATTTTGGTGTCTTCTAAGGCAATGTGGTGCTTGGTCTTGGATGAGTGCTCAGCTAGAGCCAATTTGGAGATTCGCTCAAGCCTCATGTCAGCGCTATGCTCTTTGATTCTCATATTAATCAAGCGACCGGTTTCCCCAATGTAAGGAATGCCACAATAACATGACACTTTGTAGACACTGGAGTTAAGGAAAGAGTCAAGAGGGTTTTTGGGGGAAGGCAAGTAATTTTTAATAGCGGAGATGGGCTTGAAAGTGCATAATAAACCCTTTTTGAGGAGGATCTTGGTAATTTTGTTCAAGATACCCTCAATGTTGGGAAGGGTGGCCAAGGGAAGGGAATGAGGAGGAGAAGGATTAGGAAGGTGGGAGAACTTCGCTTTGGCTTGATTGATAACACAGTTGATTTACTTTATTTTATAACCATTAAGCAATAAAACAAAGGTAAGGTGGGATAATTCTTGGTCAATGTGCTCATCATCACAAATGGTGAAAGCTGTAGAAGTCAAAGTTTTGAGAACTCCCACTTTTTGGCTAGGGTGACGATGAGAAGATGATTGCAAGTATAAGTCAGTGTGAGTGGATTTACAGTAGACCATTTGAGAAAGGAATTCCTCTTCCTTTTTGATGAGAAGGAGATCAAGGAAGGGTAGTTGGTTATTGGTTTCAATCTCTTTGGTAAAGGAGATGCAAGGAGAAATGTTGTTTAAGTGTGAGTGGAATTCTTCTAGCTTATCCAAACCATGGGACCAAAAAATGTTAGTATCATCAACGTAGCACTTCCACCACTTAGGTTTGAAGGGAGAAGAATGGAGGGAAATGTCTTCAAAATGCTCCATGTACAGGTTGGAAATGATGGGGGAAAGGGGAGAACCCATAGAAACTCCATCGACTTGTTCAAAAATGACACCTTGGAAAGAGAAAAAGGTAGATCTGAGACAAAGCTCAACCAAGGAAGTAATTTTTGAACTTGTCTTTTTCTGAATAAGCTCAATAAATTCATGGAGCGGGACTTTTGTGAAGAGAGAAACCACATCAAAGATAACCAAAAGGTCATTATTGTCCAATTTCTTGTCTTTGATGAAGTCAACAAAAGGAGAAGATTTTTTTATGAAAGAATTGGAATTCCCAATGAGGGGAGAAATGAGTTTGGTCAGATGGGAGGCTAACTTGTATGAGGGGGAATTAATGGTGTCAACAATAGGTCTAAGGGGGATACCAACTTTATGAATTTTATGAACCCCATAGATCCGATGGGTAATCTCTTTGGAGGGATAAAGTCACTTTTTTGTGGCATCATCAAAGGAAGAATTGGAGATAGCAACATGAACCCTTTTTGCCAACTTGGAAATGGGATTTGAAGCAAGAGGTTTGTAGCTACTACTATTAGATAAAAGGTTGAGCATCTTGGAGGTGTAGTCAGGCTTGTCCATAATGACCATGGCATTTCCTTTATCCGCTTTAGAAATGAAAAGGTCATTATTTCTCATAAACCTTTTAAAATCCAAGAGCTTAGTTTTGGGAACATTGCATTTGGGAGGTTTGGAATGCCTGAGGGCTACAATGTATTCTTGTTGAATCTCTTCAGCTAAACCTTCGAGAAGGGAATGAAGAAATTTCTTGATTTCAATGAGAAATTCTAACATGGGAATGAAATGGGGAGAGATAGTAAAGCTTAGACCCCCTTTTAAAAAATTGTGAACAAGGGGGTCTAATGGAAGACTTGAGAGGTTAACAACTAATTTTTTTTTCCAATCAAGAAAGGATGGATTGGAGTTTGGGTCAGCCTTGGAGATGCCTGCAAGAATAGATGGGACATGAGAGAGTATGAAAGAAGAGGTTGGGGTGGCAATGTCTAAGGAATTAATTATCAGATCAGTCTGCGATAGACCACAGTTGGGAGAGAGGATAGGGCATGTGTTAGCAATCAATGCTTAAGATCCATATGGGAGATCCAAGAAAGATTGAGAGAGATGGTCAGTGGCAATAGCTAGGATAGGCTGCGAGAGATCGAGGTCAAAGACTTCTGGATGCAAGGAGTAGTCCAGCCTAAGATGAACAATTTTAGAATTGTCGGTAGAGATCAAAGAAACATGAGACGAAGAAAAAATTGAATGTGAAGACTGAGAATGAGGTGGCGTACCTAGAGTAGATGTGAGAGGACCATTGGATCCAAAAAGAATGTTGTTGGGGATGTGAACTAATTTCCCAACATCCATATCCAAGTCGATGGTTTGAGAGGGAAGGGTTAGAAAAATAACAGTCTCACACTACAGGGAGAGATGGTGGGACACCAATCAATGGAGAATGGAGGCTAGAAGGAGGAGAGTAAAATGGAGGGAGATGGTTGAGATCCAAGGAGGTTGGGTGAAAGGGTGAAGACAGTGAGGGGATTGTAGCCAAGGAGACATAATGACAAGCAGAGGGCAACTGGGTAGAGGGAAGGGAAAGAGAAGAAGAGCAGGAGCCCGATGTTGAGGGGAGAGTAGTGGTAGAAGGAGGGGGCGGACTTGGAAAACCATAGATCCTTGGAAGTTTTTTGGTGATCTATTCCTTGAACTTATTTTTTTGTCTCTACTCATAGTGACATTTGACACCAGAGGCCCTTGCTTGTGAGGAAGTGTCAAGAAGAATCCATAAGTCTAGACATAGGGAGGCTTCCAATTCTAAGACAAATGGAAGAAGGCTAGAGGATAACTAATTTATGGCAGCTCTAGTAGATTTAATCATAGAGTGAAGTAATGAGATACTTGCTCAATCAAAAATGTTCTTGGTCTGGTCATTGGCCAGATGATGGATGATGGAGACAACAGAAGGAATGACCTTGGAATCCTGACACCTTTTTAAAAAAGCCAAGTCTACAAACTTCTTTGAAAGCTTGATTCTCATAATCTCTAATTTCCTGGATTTTAAAAATAGCCCCCTCCCATGAAGGGTGTTAATTGATAGCATCGAGTTTCCACAGTCCATGATAAATGTGTGTTCTTATTTCCGTATTGAAACTGTGTAAATTTTTGTATCAACGTTTTGGATCACACTCCATGATCCATCATCAGGAAGATAATGCAAGCAATAAGAGAAAAGAATGTAAGGAGGTAGAAAACTTGGAAGGCTAAATAGGTTAGGAGAATGAGGAAGTAGGAGGAGGACAAGTTAAAAATGACAAGACAAGAGAAAGAATAAAAAGTTAAAATAATAGAAAAGGAGGAACACTAAAATTAGAAAGAAATACAACCTAGGAAATAAGGCTCAAACACAACAACTAAAAAGATGAAAAAAAAGAAGAAAGGCTTGTTAGAAAAACTAACCAATACCATAAAAGAACTAAATAAAGGAGGAAAATTAAAAACAAAGAAAAGGACAAAATTAAAACTAGGAACAAGGTAAAAAACCAAGAGAAAAGAAGAGATGAAAGGAACAAAGAGAAATCAAGAAAAAAGAACAAAAAAAAAATTTAATACCAAAAAATTAAATGATAATATTAAGATCTTAAATAGAAATATTAAACAAATACTTAATCACAAACAAGAAAGAAAAAGCACAAACGAAAGAATGTCAAAAAGGGAGCAAATGAACCAAATTGGAAAAAATAAAAATTAAATAATAGAAAGAACAAAATAAATGAAATGAAAAGAACAAAGAAATAATAGGATAAAGAACTTAAAGAGAATAAAGAACATTAAATACAAGAAAAAAATTGCAAACAAAAGAATTGATAAAGAGCCAAAAGAAAACAAATGAGAAAAGAAGAAAACAAAAAATGAGAAAAAAGAGAGAGAATGAAAATAAAATCAAAATATAATAAAAGACAAAAAAAGATAAAATATTTAATACCATAATACTAAAAGATGATATTATGATATTGAATATTTAAAAGCTAACAAAAACAAATCATAGAAAGAAAGAAAATCCAAGGAACAAAATTGGCACTAAAAAATATTAACAATGAAAGAGAAAGAGAATGAAGATAAAATGAAAATATAATAAAACACAAAAAAAAGACAAAATATTTAATACCATAATACTAAATGATAGTATTATGATATTGATATTGAATATTGAAAAGCTAACACAAACCAAATCATAAAAAGAAAGAAAAGTCAAGGAAAAAAAATGGCACTAAAAAATATTAACAATGAAAAAGAACAAGACCAACCCTTTAAATAAAGGGAAAATAAAAGACGAGATTAAGACAAATAAAAACTAAAAAGAAAATAAGAGAAAAAATGAAGAAATATAAAACCAAAATACCAATAAAGGAAAACAAGAAAAGGACAAAAAAATGAAAAGAAGGAAAAAGAAGCAAACAATAATTAAGAAACTTTGAAAATATTTGAAAGAAATAAAACCCAAAAAAACAAAAAGATAAAACAAAGGACTTAAAAGAAGCAACGAAGCACCAAGGGAGAAATAACCCCAAGAGACTAAAAAAAGATAAAAGGAAAAAGTCAAAAGAAATAAAAGAGTAGAACGATAATGAAGAAACTAGAAACTGAAAAAATAAAAAGGAAAACCACAAAAAAAGCCAAATCAAGGAGAGAAAGGAGATAAGAAAAAGAAGAAAAGGATCAAAAAAGAAACATGGGGAAGAACCGAGAGAGGAAAACAAGAGAAGGGGAGACGGGAATCACAAGGAACAAGAAGGAGAAGCAGGGAGACAGGTGGGGCACAAAGAAAAGAGAGAGGAGGGGAGGAAAGAACAAGACTAATGAGGGGAGGAAGACCTTGGATTAACAAGGGGGGGAAATTTGAGGCTGTTCAAGAGGGGTTTCCAAGAAAAGTTTAAATTCCATCCATTGTCTTGATTGAGGTTGGAGGGGTGATTATTGATTTCAATAGCCTCTTTTAGTTTCCTCTCGAAGAAGTTGTCCTCTTTGGAATGGATTTTGGTGTCTTTTAAGGCAATGTGGTGCTTGGTCTTGGACGAGTGCTTGGCTAGAGCTGATTTGGAGATCCGTGCAAGCCTCATGTCAACGCTATGCTCTTTGATTCTCATGTTAACCGAGCAACCGATTTCCACAATGTAAGGAATGCCACAAGAACACGACACTTTGTAGACACTAGAGTTAAGGAAAGAGTCAAGAGGGTCTTTGGGGGAAGGCAAGTGATTTTTAATAGTGGAGATGGGCTTGAAAGTGCAGAATAAACCCTTTTTGAGGAGGATCTTGGAAAGTTTGTTCGAGATACCCTCAATGTAGGGAAGGGTGATGAAGGGAAGGGAATGAGGGGGAGAAGGATTAGGAAGGAGGGAGAACCTCTCTTTGGCTTGATTGATAGCACAATTGATTTTCTTTCTTTTATAACCATTAAGAAAGAAAACACGGGTAAGGTGGGATAATTCTTGTTTGAGGTGCTCATCATCACAAATGGTGAAAGCTCTAGAAGTCAAAGTTTTGAGAACTCCCACTTTTTGGCTAGGGTGATGGTGAGAATATGAGTGCAGGTATAAGTCAGTGTGGGTGGATTTACAGTAGACCATTCGAGAAAGGAATTCATCTTCCTTTTTGATGAGGACATCAAGGAAGGGTAGTTGGTTATTGGTTTCATTCTCTTTGGTAAAGGAGATGCAAGGAAAAATGTTGTTTAAGTGTGAGTGGAATTCTTCTAGCTTATCCAGACAATGAGACCAACAAATGTTAGTATCATGAACGTAGCACTTCCACCACTTAGGTTTGAAGGGAGAAGAAAGGAGGGAAATGTCTTCAAAATGCTCCATGTACAGGTTGTCAACTATGGGGAAAAGTGGAGACCTCATAGCAACTCCATTGACTTGTTTAGAAATGACACCTTGAAAAGAGAAGAAGGTAGATTTGAGACAAAGCTCAACCAAGGAAGCAATTTTTGAACTTGTCTTTTTCCTAATAAGCTCAATGGAGTCATGGAGTGGAACTTTGGTGAAGAGAGAACCCACATCAAAGCTAACCAAAAGTTCATTATTGTCCAATTTCTTTTCTTTGATGAAATCAAAAAACTAAGAAGAGTTTTTGATGAAAGAGTTGGAATTCCCAATGAGGGAAGAAATGAGTTTGGTTAGATGGGAGGCTAGATTGTAGGAGGGAGAATTAATGGCCTCAACAAGAATTCTAAGGGGAGTACCAACTTTATGAATTTTAGGAACCCCATAGATCCGAGGGGTAATCTCTTTGGAGGGATAAAGACACTTTTTTGTGGCATCATCAAAGGAAGAATTGGAGATAGCATGACGAACCCTTTTTCCTAACTTGGAAATGAGATTCGAAGCAAGAGGATTTTAGCTACTACTATCAAATAAAAGGTTGAGAATCTTGGAGGTGTAGTTAGGCTTGTCCATAATGACTATGGTGTTGCCTTTATCTGCTTTAGAAATGACAACGTCATTATTGCTCATAAACCTTTTAAAATCCAAGAGCTCAGCTTTGGGAGGTTTGGCATGCCCGAGGGCTACAATGCAATCTTGCTGAATCTCTTCAGCTAAACCTTTGGGAAGGGAATGAAGAGCTTTCTCAATTTCAATGAGAAAGTCTAACACAAGAATGAAATGGGGAGAGATAGCAAAGGTTAGACCCCCGTTTAAAAAATTGTGAATGAGGTGGTCTAATGGAAGACTTGAGAGGTTAACAACTAATTTTTTGTCCCAATCAAGAAATGACGGATTGGAGTTTGGGTCAGCCTTGGAGACACCCTCAAGAAGAGATGGGACAAGAGAGAGTATGGAAGAAGAGGTTGGGGAAAAAACATATAAGGAATTAATTATCGGATTAGTCTGTGGTAGACCACAGTTGGGAGAGAGGATGGGGCATGAGTTAGCAATCAATGCTTGAGATCCAGATGGGAGATCTGAAAAAGATTGAGAGGGTTGGTCGGTTGCAAGAGCTAGGATAGGCTACAAGAGATTGAGGTCAAATACTTCCAGATGAAAGGAGGATTCCACCCTATAATGAACAATTTTAGAATTGTCGGCAGAGATCAAAGAAACATGAGACAGAGAACAAATTAAATGCAAAGACTGAGAATGAGGTGGCATACCTAGAGTAGATGCAAGAGGACCGTTGAAACCAAAAATAATGTGGTTGGTGATGTGAACTAATTTCCCAACATCCATATCCAAGTCAATTGTTTGAGAGGGAAGGGTCAGAAAAATAACAGAGTCACACACTACAGGGAGAGATGGTGGGATGCTAATCGATGGAGAATGCTGGTTAGGAGGAGAGTAAAATGGAGGGTGATGGTTGAGATCTGAGGAGGTCAGGTGAAAGGGTGAAGACATCGAGGGGATTGTAGCTGAGGAGTGGGAATGACGAGCAGAGGGTGGCTGGGTAGAGGGGAGGGAAAGAGATGAACAGAAAAAGCCCGACGCCAAGGGGAGAGCAGTGGAAGGAGGGGGCTGAATTCGAAAACCATAGATCCTTGGAAGTTTTTTGGTGATCAATGCCTTGAAATTCTTTTTCTGTCTCTTCTCACAATGACATTTGACACTAGAGGCCCTCGCTTGTGAGGAAGTGTCAAGAAGAATCTATCAGTTTGGATAGAGGGAGGCTTCCAATTCTAAGAGCAATGAAAGAAGCCTAGAGGATAATTGATTTATGTCAGCTCTGGTAGATTTAATCACAAAGTGAAGTAATGAGATACCTTCTTGATAAAAAAATTTCTTGGTCTGGTCATTGGCCAGATGATGGACGATGGAGACAACAGAAGGAATGACCTTGGAATCCTGACACCTTTTTAAAAATCCAAGTTTGCTAACTTCTTTAAAAGCTTGATTCTCATAATCTCTAATTTATTGGATTTGAAAAATAGCTCCCTCCCATGAAGGGTGTTAATTGATAGCATCAAGTTTCCATAGTCCATGATAAATGTGTGTTCTTATTGCTGGATTGAAACTGTGTAAATTTTTGTATCAACCTTTTGGATCACACTCCATGATCCATCATCAGGAAGATAATGCAAGCAAAAGGAGAAAAGAATGTAAGGAGGTAGTAGACTTGGAAGGATAAATAGGTGAGGAGAATGAGGAAGAAAGAGGAGGACAAGTTAAAAATGACAATACAAGAGAAAGAATAAAATATTAAAATAATAGAAAAGGAGGAACACTAAAATTAGAAAGAAATACAACCTAGGAAAGAAGGCTCAAACACAACAACTAAAAAGACCAAGAAAAAGAAGAAAGGATCGTTAGAAAAGCTAACCAATACCATAAGAGAACTAAATAAAGGAGGGAAATTAAAAAACAAAGAAAATGACAAAATTAAAACTAGGAACAAAATAAAATACCAAGAGAAAAGAAGAGATGAAAGGAACAAAGAGAAACCAAGAAAAAGAATAAAAAAAAAAAATTAATACCAAAAAATTAAATGATAATATTAAGATCTTAAATATAAATATAAAACAAATACTTAATCACAAACAATAAAGAAAAAAACAAATGGAAGAAGAATCTCAAAAAGGGAGCAAAGGAATCAAATTGGAAAAAATAAAAATTACATAATAGAAAGAACAAAATAAATGAAATGAAAAGAACAAAGAAAAGATAGGATAAAGAACTTAAAGAGAATAAAGAACATTAAAGACAATGAAAAAATTGCAAACAAAAGAATTGATAAATATCCAAAAGAAAAAATAAAGAGAAAATAAGAAAACAAAAAATGAGAAAAAAGAGAGAGAATGAAACTAAAATCAAAATATAATAAAACACAAAAAAAGGTAAAATATTTAATACCATAATACTAAAAGATGAGATTATGATATTGAATATTTAAAAGATAACAAAAACCAAATCATAGAAAGAAAGAAAAGCCAAGGAACAAAATTGGCACTAAAAAATATTAACAATGAAAAAGAGAGAGAATGGAGATAAAATAAAATATAATAAAACACAAAAAAGAGATAAAATATTTAATACCATAATACTAAATGATAGTATTATGATATTGAATATTGAAAAGCTAACACAAACCAAATCATAAAAAGAAAGAAAATTCAAGGAACAAAAATGACACTAAAAAATATTAACAATGAAAAAGAAGAACAAGACCAAACCTTTAAATAAAGGGAAAATAAAAGACAAGATTAAGACAAATAAAAACTAAAAAGAAAATAAGAGAAAAAATGAAGAAATATAAAACCAAAATACTAACGAAGGAAAACGAGAAAAGGAAAAAAAAAACGAAAAGAAGGAAAAAGAAGCAAACAATAATTTAGAAAATTTGAAAATATTTGAAAGAAATAAAACCCAAAAAAACAAAAAGATAAAACAAAGGACTTAAAAGAAGCAACGAAGAACCAAGGAAGAAATAACCCTAGGAGACCAACAAAAGAAAAATGGAAAAAGTCAAAAGAAATAAAAGAGTAGAACGATAATGAAGAAACTAGAAACTAAAAAATTTAAAGGAAAACCACAAAAAGAGCCAAATCAAGGAGAGAAAGGAGATAAGAAAAAGAAGAAAATGATTAAAATGAAACATGGAGAAGAACCAGGAGAGGAAAACAAGAGAGGGGGAGATGAGAATCACAAGGAACAAGAAGGAGAAGCAGGGAGATAGGTGGGTTAAAAAGAGAAGAGAGAGCAGGGCAGGAAAGAACAAGACTAATGAAGGGAGGAAGACCTCAGATTAACAAGGGGGGAAATTTGAGGCTGTTCAAGAGGGGTTTCCAAGAAAAGTTTAAATTGCATCCACCATCTTGATTAAGGTTGGAGGGGTGATTATTGATTTCAATCACCTCTTGGAGTTTCCTCTTGAAGAAGTTGTCCTATTTGGAAAGAATTTTGGTGTCTTCTAAGGCAATGTGGTGCTCGGTCTTTGACGAGTGCTCGACTAGAGCTGATTTGGAGATCCACTCAAGCCTCATGTCAATTCTATGCTCTTTGAATCTTGTGTTAACAGACTAACTAATTTCCCCAATGTAAGGAATGCCACAAGAACATGACATTTTGTAGACACCAGAGTTAAGGAAAGAGTCAAGAGGGTCTTTTGGGGAAGGAAAACATTTTTTAATAATGGACATGGGATTGAAAGTGTAGAATAAACCTTTTTGAGAAGGATCTTGAAAATTTTGCTCGAGATACCCTCAACATAGGGAAGGTTGGCCAAGGGAAGGGAATGAGGGGGAGAAGGATTAGGAAGGAGGGAGAACCTTGCTTTGGCTTGATTGATAGCACATTTGATTTTCTTTCTTTAATAACCATTAAGCAAGAAAACATGGGTAAGGTGGGATAATTCTTGTTTGAGGTGCTCATCATCACAAATGGTGAAAGCTCTAGAAGTCAAAGTTTTGAGAACTCCCACTTTTTGGCTAGGATGATGGTGAGAAGATGAGTGCAGGTATTAGTCAATGTGGGTTGCTTTACAATAGACTGTTCGGGAAAGGAATCTATCTTCCTTTTTGATGAGAAGGAGATCAAGGAGGGGTAGTTGGTTATTGGTTTCAATATCTTTGGTAAAGGAGATGGAAGGAAAAATGTTTTTTAAGTGTGAGTAGAATTATTATAGCTTATCCAGAACATGAGGCCAACAAATGTTAGTATCATCAACGTAGCACTTCCACCACTTAGGTTTGAAGGGAGAAGAATGGAGGGAAATGTCTTGAAAATGCTCCATCTACAGGTTGGAAATGATGGGAGAAAGGGGAGACCCCATAGGAACTCCATCGACACTAACTCATTTGATTGCAAAATCTGACGAAAATGTTCGACGAAATACGTATAATTTGATGTATCATCAGGTGCTTGTAAAATTTGATGTGTAATTTTTAATTTTTTAAAAGTTTATCCCTGACGTTCATCAAAATTTTGATGAACCTGGGTTTCATCAAAGTTTTGACTATTAGTTTCGTCGCAATTTTGACAAACATGAAAAATAAGAAAAAAATAAAATTTTGGCCAGCATAAAGAAAAGTGAGTTCGTGATTTATTGCAACAGTGTTTTGCTCTACTTGAGATAGTTTGTGGAGAACTAAGGACGATTTTTGGGGAAAATCAGAAAAAATTCAAGAAGATATTTCCAGGTTGAGGGTAGTCATTGTCTTTTTGCAGATTTAGTTGTGAAGTTAGATTTGTAGTTCTAGGTTTGAAAATCATATTTTAAAGCAACATCTCATTAGATTTCATTTTTAGAGGTTTAGGGTTTTGAGAATTTCATGTCCAGATTTTGTTGTGTGGAATCACCATAAGATCACAACCAAGGAACAGATTCTTGTGACTGTAATTATGTGATCCATAACTCTATTGGTCATGTGGCACATTGTGCTATAACAAATACATGATGCATTCATGTGTGACCCAAGTTTAATGTGGCTATGTTGTGATAGAAATGGAGGCACTCATATAATGTAGTTAATTCAGGTTGTATAATGTAGGTGTCAATCATCATTGGGTGCATTTAGGTTGTCTCAAGTTTAATAGGTTACGATGTAATTATAGCACGATCCAAGAGTGATTAACTCTTGCTGCAATAAAGAGGCTATAACTTTGGTTGATATGCAGAGTGGTTGTGTTATATTAATTATGTAGTGCATTCAATCACAACCCATGTTTAATGGGATATTCTAGAGAGTGATCAAGATTTTCTAAACCTTATGAATGTTACTTAAAAGTGTATAGCTTAAACTACAAACCATGTTTGTTACATACTTGAATGCAATCTTGGGTTACCACAAACTATAATAATGTGATCTACTAATAACCGTTATGGAGAGTATTAAAGCAAGACCCATGCTATATAGGATACATTTCCCTGATCAGGTTTACATACCTTAATGATCAAACACAAGCTTCCCAAACACTCTAGGATACAATCCAAGATCATACCACGACTTTTTCAAGACAACTAATTTTTTGACCCAAGATTTAAGGTTGTTTTTTAATACCAACAGAAGCATTGGTAAGAGCATGATTAGGCTACAAACCCTAGACCTCCATAGAAACATAAACAATAACTCTAGCAGATTAGTGAGGTTGCCATACCAGAAAAATTGACACATTGTAGCTAATAACAAAATCTTGCAATCTAAAGATTGTAGCCAATAACAAGCACACTATGTAGCTTAGTGACATTTGTAAATACAATCTACGGTAAGAATAATGATATTTACTTAAGATGTGATAGTAAAAAAGAGACTGAGCAGTGACAAGATAATAAAGCTCAAACCTTGCATAGTAAATTGGAGATTTTAACAGTGAGTTTCCTTACCCCCTTGCTAACCTTAAGGGTTTTTCAAATGCTTTTGGTAGTTTTAGACAAGGAAAATGCAATCAGGGAATGAATGTCCAAATGAAGTAACGGTGGTAATCATAGGTTCAATGTTTCTTCTTAGCCATTAATGTATAATGGAAGTAGTGGATTGCATGTTTGAGTAGTGTTTTGAGACTCTTCAAAGATGGGAGAATAGTGAATAATACCTTGTGGACTGTGAAGTAGTGTCAATAAGGTTGAAGGATCTTAAGATCTACAATACCATGAAACAATGAGTCCCCTATAGTAAGTAGGTAATCTATAGGGCACAGTTTGATTTTATAGAAGGATGCTCATGAAAGGAATCTTCAAGTGATAGTGAGTGAGTTGTTTGAGATTGCAGCTGAGGGTGCAATACCCAGTCTTAAAGGAAGTTAGCAAAGAAGTAAATGTGCAAGAAAGTCAAATCGTACACAACAAACAATTCACAATGTTATCTTGCATAATGCCTCGAGTTTGAAGACAAAAATCTCATTGTATCTTGATGAAAGTGGTGACCTTAATGGTCAATCATTGGAAACCATGATTTTAAAACATGCTATTGTGCTTATGGAGGCAACATTTTAAGCAAGGCAGTGAGTGGTGGTTTGGAACAATGGCAGGTATGAAGGACTTGCTTTATATGCATACTATGCAGTCTAGCTTAAGACACCATTCTTAGAAGAGATTAAAGGTGGACAGGAACTCAAGGGTTACCTTCATGAAAATGGATTAAATAAAAGACTGAGATCTATTTAAAAGCCACGGTCATGAAGAAGATATTAAAGATGTCACATGCAAAACCCTAGTAGCCGAGTAATGAATACAAGGCTAAAGAGGATAGTGTGGCCGGGCAGATTTAGGAGATCTCCACATTATGTAATTATAGAGAAATACATCATTTATTTATTTATTTAATTAAAAGAAATCATTCTAAACCCTATATAGGATACATTGATACTTAAAAAGCCTTTGAAAGAATTTGAGATTATGCAAATATATGTCAAGTAAATACCTAGATTACAAATAGTAGTGGGAACAATGTAAGATTTGTTGAGCAGAGAAGTAATGAGATAAGTAGCAATGAATCCTATGCCTCCTTTCACACACATCTCCTCACCATTCTTTGTCATTCTTTACTGAAACACTGCCAGTCTATGCTTCCAAAAATAATGTTTTGACCTAAGGTTTTAGAATGTTTATTAAAATGAAACTACCTTTGGTGGCCACTGCAAATAGGGATTTGACAAAAGTTTTAGGGTATGTTTATTAAAGTTTTAGAGTATTTTGGTAGGCTATATTCTTGATTCCTTAAATGATTTATTCAAATGGATTGTGACTAAATAAATGACTAACTATTTAGTCATTTTTATTTGTGTGACTAAATAATTTTTAATCAACAACCAAACTAGTAATTTATTTACTCATTTATAGCTGAGCTGCAAAAAATGAGCAGAATTTCATCATTTTTAGTTACAGGACTAAAAGTTTTAGTCACCTAGTCATTTATTTGCCAGATTCAATAGTGTGTGCTTTCTTTGTTTGTCCGGATTAGGGCTCTCAATGCTGAGGGCCCTAGGATAAGCTCATCATAAGAAGTGACACATTACATATTTAACTAAAAGGATAAATCTATATTCACATTAACAATGGTGATTCTGACTTGTTGCTCCTTAGAAATGGGTCACTTTCTCTTACTAGCTCACTACCTCCATCGTTGTATGAAGTTTTCGATCAAGTTCAATATTATGATTTTAGGAGTCTAACGGTTGGAAATCATAGTAAAATCAGAATTTAATAAGTTTTGGAATTAGCATTTTAAAGTATTTTTCGGGGTTATTAACTTCAGACTATCTTCTTTGAAGGGGTGGTTGCATACAAATTTTTGGTGTAAAATATCAAAATTATTAGATTTTGTTACCTGTCTATGAATAAAAATTATTGGAGTGTGAGTTTGATATTTTTTGAAGATCTAAATAGTCAAGCTTGGTAAAGAAAAATCATGTTAGATAATATTAGTCCAAAACAAAGTGAAGAGACACTTGATAGATTTTGGGCTAGATTGAAAAGAAAGGGTGATGGGAAATGTTATTGTCCTTGCAATACTTGCAAGGGCTTAAAGACGAGATAAATTTTAATCAAAACAGTTGAGAAACATTGTAGGCAAGATGGTCATGTTGAAGGGGGCATGATTATCATCCATTGGTAAGTTGTTCATTATATGTGTTTATATTGATTGAATTTGTAAATGTTTATATCGTTTTAACATTATATATATATATAATCACTTGATCATGATCATGGTTTATTTGTGTCTATCATTATTATA